>SJYT01070509.1:432244-465585 GCA_006410635.1 Cephalophus harveyi | reverse complement strand
CCTTCCAGCCCTTAAGGCTCTGGCTGCCTGTCACCAGAGGGGGATGGTCTGCAGCCAGCTATTTCCATTCTGTTCTGTGTTCTGTGTGCCGTCTTGGCGGTGTCTTATGTTCAAGCGTTTCGCGTGGTAGCTATCCCACAGTCTGGATTGCTAGCCCAAGTTAGTTCACTCTGGTCATGCACGGGCCCTCTGGTCACACGCGGGGTGGGCGTTCCGGCCCGAGTCTTTGCAGCCCGCGCCTCCCGCAGCCCGATTCTTACAAAGCACTGCAGTCTGCGCTTCCCGCATCTCCCTGCCCAGCCCCCACTTGCTAGCGGCGGATGCAGGTGTCTGCGCTGCTTTTCCGCTGGGTGAGTTACTGTTGGGCTCATAATCTGTTGGTTTTATTTATTTTTCCTTCCTGTTATGTTGCCCTCTGTGCTTCCAAGGCTTGCCCCAGACTTGGCAGCAAGAATGTTTCCTGGTGTTTGGAAACCTCTCTTCTTACGAGTCTCTTCCCGGGATGGGATTCCCTTCCTGGGACGGAGCTCCCTCCCTACCTCCTTTGTCTCTTTTTTTGTCTTTTATATTTTTCCTACCTGTTTTTGAAGCCAATGATCTGCTTTTCTGGGTGTCTGATGTCCTCTGCCAGCATTCAGAAGTTGTTTTGTGGAATTTACTCAGCATTGAAATGTTCTTTTGATGAATTTGTGAGGGAGAAAGTGGTCTCCCCGTCCTATTCCTCCACCATCTTAGGACCGCCCTCCTCCTATAGTTTTTAAATATCATGTATATGTATCTCTTAAATTGAAATCAGAAGTTTTATTTATGGAGCTTTTCAAGTGTACACATTCTAACTGTGGGTCATTGAACTAGGGTCATTTTATGGATACACATTTAAAGATTTGTTAAAATTGACATTACTCTCTTCTGCTCACAGCAGTGACCTGCCTGGTCATCCACAAATGGAAAGTTACTCTAAGCACCTGATTGTATTTCACAGACACTGTAGTGAGCACTGTAGTCATAGACCACCTTAGGAGAGCATCTTTTAATGCACTTTTAAGCACTGTATCTATAAGGTTAGTTTTTATTCAAGTTGCATACTATGAAATTGATATGTTTTTTATTTATTGAAAAATGTTTTCACTTCATTTTGTCTTTGTCCAAAGGTAATGTTTTTCATTTGCATATGGGTTGATGTGCCAGAATATTGAGTAATTCAATTAAACCTCATCCCGGGTAATTTTCAGTACAGCAAATGGAAGAGAGATATGATATAAATAGCAAAGCCTGCTTGACAGTCTTTTCATTCTCTTTTAGTTGATATCAGGATGTAACAGCAGAGTTTTAATCTGTCAAAGCTACATAGTATGGTAGGTTCTTTCTGTGCATATATTGTGTCAATATTCTACCAGAATAATATTAAAGAAGAAACACTCAGAACCCATGTGCTGATCCAAAGGATGATCTAGTGGCCTGATCTAATGACCAGAAATAAATAAATCAATAAATAAAGTTTCTTATTTTTTCATGAGTTGCATTGACATTCATGTATTTAGTATTTCATTTCTTTATTCAACAAATTTGAATGTTTTATGTGCCATTTAAATATAACTGAAACAAAACCTGACTCCTTGGATGTTCACAGTCCAGTCCAAGAGAGAAACTACTGGACTTAAATGAGATGCAGCATGAAGCCCAGAGTACAACATGGGTTTCAGATGTCCAGATATTCTACTTATCATGCCAGGCACCTTGGCATGACTAGGCCTTTGCAGCCCCTTTCTGGGCTTCTGGGATAGATGGGTTTAAATTTGTTCTATGACAACTAATTAACACAGGTCCTTTTCTCTGTGGTCTCCCTTGGTCCATTTTCTCTTATCAGACTTTTCACACTGCCCACAGCTTTCCTCCAGACAAAGTCAATCACTCGCTTCTCTGAACTCCCTACACACTCAGAACATACCCCTCTTTTCAAAAATTTAATCTATATTATAGTTGATTTACAATGTTGTATTAGTTTCAGGAATACAGCAAAATGATTCATCTATATATAACATCCCATTTAGGTTATTACAGAACATTGAATAGAGTTCCCTGCGCTTTACAGCAGGTTCTTGTTTACTTATTTTACATATGGATGTGTGTGTGTGTGTGTTAATCTTAAACTTCTAATCCCCTGCTCCACCTTTCCCTTTTGGTAACCCTAAGTTTGCTTTCTATGTCTGAGTCTATTTCATTTGCATCACATTTTTAGATTCCACATATAAGTGATATCATATGGTATTTGTCTTTCAGACATAAAAAAGAATGAAATGCTGCCATATATGGACATATATGGACCTAGAGATGATGACATTAACTGAAATAAATCAGACAGAGCGAGTACACACCTCTTAAGAGCAGCCATCCCATTTTATTATAATTGTGGTTTATGTTTGTTTCCTATAGAAGAAAACCTCCGGGAAAAAAGAGACCAGCCATGCTCTGTCCTTGCAGCATTTGTAGGTCCTCATGATGCGTCTTCACCTGTCCTGACTCGAGCAGCAGGACAGCCAACCACCACCACGGTTGCAGATCACCCTCCCCGCCTCCTGCCTCCTGCCTCTTTGTCTTTCTAAGTGATGCAGGGATTTTGCAACAAGAAATAATAGCAGGTAGCCCTCTTGTGGATGAGCGTGAGATGAACCCCAATTCCTATTTTTGTGAGAAATAAGTAAGCCTTCTTGATAAGACACACCAATAACATTTTTCCTGCCACCACCCTGGGGCCGTCCTGCCTTTGTGTTTCAGCACTGACCCTCGCAGGAGATTAGAACGTCGCCCATGAGCCATGCCTCTGTTAGCTTGGTGGGTGTCTGAGTTTTCCGGCAAATGGAATGTTTTGGCTGCAAAGGAGTTTTTTCTGTGTTTTGGCAAGAAAACTCTCATGGCTATGCTTCTGGCAAAGCAGGAATAGTGGTGGTGAGTAATAACTTCAGACTGTTAATCAATGCGATGCACAAAGTCCAACAGTTTCTCAAACCCAGCCCCAGTCAGAGCTTTGTGTTGTAAATCATCTGAGGTTAAACTGAATGAAACACCAAATTTAAGTAGAGAACCCAATCTGCTGGACCAAACCATCCCTAAAATACAGCATGAATATCCCACCTCTGATGCTCCAGGCTCATCTGTTACTCTTGAAGATTATTTATAATACAATTCAAGAAACAATATGCTTTTTTAAAAAAATTACCTTTAAGGCCTCTCTTTCCCCTTTGGAATATCTCATCTTTTTATGTCATGGGGAAAAAAATGGTTAGGAAAAAAACTAAATTTTAACTTACAGATTCTGAGCATGTTTTGGTGTGAGAAGGAAATCACTTCACATTTTGAGCAGTAAAATGAATCTGAAGTCTGTCACACATGTGATTGTCTCCTAGGAGACCCACACGTAAATCATCACCATGGAGACCACTTGGGCACTCACTGCTCAAAATCACAAACATAGATAATCAGCAGGGATTTGTTTGGGGGAGGAAAGACTATTACTACCAGCCATGCCTTACAAACCAGGACAGAATGTGTGCCAGAGGTGAGCTCTCAGCTACAGCCCCTGAAAGTGTGCTCTGGCAGTGGGAATAGGAAATCTCCCGGGCTGTGCTTTCTAGGGCCTGAGAGTAGATGGACCCAGCCTCAGAAACACAGAAGCACTAGGGGAATAAAAAGGCAGCCAGCCAGACCAGGGGAAAGCCAGGCTTTGGGAAGTTGTCTGCCCAGAAACAACCCTTTCTTTGTGGCCCCACCCCATGCAGCACCATGCTGGGGCTGGTTAAGCAGGAAAAAAGCATGCTTTTCTGTTCTTCATCTAGTTTTCCTGAAACTCATTTTTTTACCATAATCACAACAAAAATCACCACCAACAAAAATCTACATTTCTAGTAATCATATTCACACATAAGGGCTTCTTCGGTGGCTCAGCTGTAAAGAATCTGCCTGCAAGGCCGGAGCCACAGGAGATGTGGGCTCAAACCCTGGACTGGGAAGATCCCCTGGAGAAGGAAGTGGCAACCCACTCCAGTATTCTTGCCTGGAGAATCCCATGGACAGAGGAGCCTGGTGGGCTATAGTCCACGGGGTTGCAAAGAGTCAGACACGACTGAAGTGACTTAGCACATGCACACAGTAATATATTAATCAGAGCAATCATTTCCTGGGTCTGTCCTTTATCAGAGCTGGGTCCAGGGCTGGGTGTTCAGACGTTCTCTCGCCAGACCTAGGAGCAGCCCACTCCAGCCTTCCCTCCACCTTAATCTTGGTGGTCCTGGTGCTTGCTGTACACTGGCTGTACTGACAAAGCGATAACGATGTCAAGAAGTTTTGAAGATGTCTCTTGTGGGACTTGGAGAAGGCAATGGCACACCACTCCAGTTCTCTTGCTTGGAAAATCCCATGGACAGAGGAGCAGTTCATGGGGTCTCGAAGAGTCAGACATGACTGAGTGACTTCACTTTCACTTTTCACTTTCATGCATTGGAGAAGGAAATTGCAACCCATTCCAGTGTTCTTGCCTGGAGAATCCCAGGGACAGGGTAGCCTGGTGGGCTGCCATCAATGGGGTCACACAGAGTCGGACACGACTGAAGTGACTTAGCAACAGCAGCAGCAGCTTGTGGGACTAGTTAGATGTGCAGTGGCAATGTTGCCTAGTGACCACTCCTGGGGTTTGGTTTGGTAAGCTCAAAGATGACCAGGAAAGGGAAGAAATGTTTGAAAAGACACATCAGAGTTTTGGTCATTCTGTAGTAATCATGCCCATAATAATTCTCTTTAGATTTGGAGCAGCTGGTTTTCAAGTTTCATATGTAATATCAGGAAATGTGAATTCTGATCATCTGTCTTATTAATGTGATTTTGGATGCTGATATTATTTAAACATTATGCTTCTCACCCTTTTATAGTGTATTTATTCAGTGAAGACTTACATCTTCCTATTCTCTTGTATCCCTAAGAACACTTCTTTAGATGGTATTCTTTGAGAATTCAGATGTAAAGTCAAATTGGAGAAAGGATGGCACATTTCTTTATTTTGAAGATAATGCAGGGGTCATAATAAACAATAAAGGCAAAATGAAAGTTTCTGTCCACCAGGACCAGTTGAAAGGAGTCTGCAGGGTTGTGGGCTTCCCTGGTGACTCAGAAGGTAAAGAATTCACCTGCAGTGCAGGAGACCTGGGTTTGATCCAGGTCTGGGTTGATCCAACTTGGCTTGGGAAGATCCCCTGAAAAAGAAAGTGACTATCCACGCCAGTATTCTTGCCTGGAGAATTCCATGGACAGAGGAACCTGGGGGGCTACATCCTATGGAGTCACAGAGTCAGACATGACTGAGTGACTAACACTTTCACTTTTTTTCACATGCAGACTTGTAGCCCAGGATTACAGTCAATGGTGGTCGTTGTTGTTGCTGTTAGAAAGCCATGAAGGACAGAACTCAGCTCCTCTTCTGTAGTGATTTCCAGACTTCATGGCCACTCCTGCCCACCACTAGCCACCCGGGCTTCTGTGGGATTTTCTGTGCATCACACCCACTTACTCAGATCCAACTTCTCCTGGGTTAGTTGGGCATAAACTGCTTCTCCACCTGGCCCAGAAGCTCCTTGCGGCAAATGTCTGTGTGATTTACCTCCAAGCGCCTCATTTTTATCCATTCATTCATTCAATATAAGTCTATCAAGCACCTGAGTACCAGTTGTTGAGGACATGGTGCTGTAAGAGACTGCTGAGATGCAGCCGAGTGAAAAAGTGAAGGTTCCAGAGGGGCCAGATGGGCTGCATGGAGAAAGCACTTACTCGGAGGGAGAATGCCCAGAGCCTAGTTGGGGAGAGCTGCCCCAATGGACAGCAGAAGTTTAGCCCTGTGAAGGGACAAGCAAACAAAGCAAAGCAAAGCAAAGCATTTAGTCTCAGGGAAAAGTGAGTACAAATGCCTAGGCAGGCAAATGGGTGGAGGTTGTTCTAGAAACTGAAGACAGGGAAACACAGTGGAGGTTGGTATGTGCAATGTGGGTGGATCCAGATCCTAAGACTCCCGAGGAGCTGTGACTCCACTCTAGGTGAGAAGCAGGCCAGCAGATGATGCTCAACAGGATGGCTGGCTGCCAAGGCATTCACTCTAACTTTTTTGAAGAGGTTGGAAGTAGGTGGGAATGGAACCCATTCTGAATAGGTGATCATGGTTTGACCGTGGTTGTGCCAGATTGTGAGGGTTTCTTGCCTCAGGTGGCTGTAATAAGGCCTGTCAGGGCCAGAAGGGGATGGTTAGAACTCAGGAGGAAATGGCATTACAGCACCAACTGCCTAAGTTTCTGGCTTCAGGGCTATATCTGAAGTGGGGAGAGAACAGGACACAGGAGTCACCTCGCAAGTGTGTTCTTTAACAGGAGCCCCATGGCCCCAAGGAGGATGCAGCAAACCAATCAAAGGCTGCTGGAGACTCCAGTCTGTGCCATCTGTCCATACCTCCTCTGCCCCCTTTGAATGCTGGAGAAATAGCACTGTTACCAAACCAATCTTGGGTCTGCTTGGCCACCAACAGTAAAGCGGATCTGCTGTCGCTGGGTTGTGGGGAAGAAAACTGTGGTGTTCATTGCAGGAGCCAAGCAAGGAGTCTAGGCAGCTAGGGCTCAAAAGACCTGAACTTCCCAATGGCTTTCAGGGAAAGGTTTTTAAATGCAGATAAGGAAGAAGGATTGCGGAGTGTGTGGTCAGTTAGTGACATTCTTCTGACTGTTTGGTGGTGAGGTAATCAGGAGTCAACATCATCAACCTTCTGTTCCAACTGGTTTGGGGTCTATGTGCTTGTGAGCAGCAAGCAGTTAAATTCTTCCACTCGGTGGGGGGTTCAGTGTCCACAAAACAGTGCAAAGGCTATGGCTCAGAATATTACCTAAAGACACTGAGGAGGAACTAAAGGTCTTTGAGTTTGTTTAATGGCTTAAGTATTATTTTATCTTGTTTGCTTGGCTGTTTTCCTTTCTCTCTGAATTTTCTCACTTCTCTGATTGTTTGCTCTTTGGAACCTAAGGAAGACCTAGGAGGCTAAAGTTTTTCTATAGACAAGAGGTAGGTAGGAGGATGTGTGCCAGGGGAATTTGTTTTGAAAAGTCCACATGGGGTCCTGCTCAGTCACAGCATCACCCCTTCATGTACCATAGTGCAAACTGAGGCACAACAGAGCTGTATTTCCCAGAGAGGGCTCCTTAGATGTCTGTGCCTGGGAGGTCACCTCAGGGGAGAAGTGGCTTTTATAACCAAATAAGTTCAAGAGCATTGGGCAGAATTCTACACACATCTGATGTCCACCTCTTGGAGATGTACAATGCACTAGAAGACCACAGACACAGGAAGCCCTCAGTCAAATCTTTCCCCAACTTTCTTTACTCGGAATTTATCAGATGCATTTGACTACGGGGTCAACTTTTTTATTACATAATAACATATTAGTAGTCCATACATTTCCTTCTAGGTAATTCCATTATAGATTTTCTAGAGGAACTGAGATATATAAAGGGTTGTTGAAGGAACACAACAGAGAGCAAAAAACAGAATCACTGGAAAAAAAAGTGAGGAGGGAAGAAAGAGAATGAATGCTTATATAAAATACATATAAACAGATCCACAGAAAGTATGCATTTATTCTTACAATATTTGTGAGGTTGGCAGGACAAGAATTATCATGTGCCATTTACAGGAGGATGTGAAAGCTCAGGAAAGAACTGGTTTGCCTCGGGTGAAGTGTCTAGTAATAGAAAACGACCCTTGAATCTGATTCTAATTCCAAAGCCCTTCCACAATAGCAGACTGCTTCCACACATGACTGAAGTACATAAGGATCTCTTAGAAAATTGTCAGAAATAGCATTGAGCACGGAGAAGGCAATGGAACCCCACTCTAGTACTCTTGCCTGGAAAATCCCATGATCGGAGGAGCCCGGTAGGCTGCAGTCCATGGGGTCGCTGAGAGTTGGACATGACTCAGTGACTTCACTTTCACTTTTCACTTTCATGCATTGGAGAAGAAAATGGCAACCCACTCCAGTGTTCTTCCCTGGAGAATCCCAAGGACGGTGGAGCCTGGTGGTCTGCCGTCTATGGAGTCGCACAGAGTCGAAGAAGACTGAAGCGACTTAGCAGCAGCAGCAGCATTGAGCATGTCCCTTAAACAATCTGGAAAGTAACTCCATCAATAAAATGGTATGCTTCATAGATCGAAAGCGTTGTGTGTGTGAACAATGTCTCATGCATTCAGCTGGTCAACAAGTGAAGCCAAAGCATGTGTGAGATTCAATTTAAACAACTAGAAGTCATCATTACAGTACTCAAAGGCAACTAGAATGGAGTTTTTCATTAGCAGGATCTTTGCTTTTAGGAAAACCTGTATCAAATTTGAGACTATTTTGTCTCTACCATTAAAGTTTGTATTAGAAGGACTGCTGGCTCAGACAAATAAACATCATGTATCTTTTGTAGACCAATAGGGATGAAGTATCCCCAACCACATCTGGCTATTAGGATGGTTAAGAAAACAGCTGGAAACCATATATCATTTGCTATCCATCTGTCGTTGGAATGGAATATCTAACGAAAGATCGCACTATGGTAAAAGAACCCATAATCTATAATTCTTGAAATTCAGAGAGAGCTCAAGGTTGGAAAGGAACTCATCAAGCATCTAACCAAGCTATTTTGATGTTCGTGAACACAGATTTTAAATAGAAATGAGTAAACAAAATCAGATAACAATAAATGCAATAAAATAAAAATCCCATTTAAATCCAAGGACAAATATCATGTTTTCAGAGACTGAGGCACAAGGTCTACAAATCAGAAGGGATATTAAGACAATAGAAACTATCTTTTCAGACAAAAATTCTATGTCCTTGGTTTCAAACAGCCACACTCCACCTGCCTTGTTGATTGTTGAATTTTACTCCTCTAAACATATCCCTGGCTCATTCTTCTCCTATATTATCCTTTAACCTTTCAATTTAACATTTTCCATCTCTTCTAACTTCCAGATGTTCAAACTCGATTTAGAAAAGCCAGAGAAACCAGAGATCAAATTGCCAACATCCATTGGATCGTCAAAAAAGCAAGAGAGTTCCAGAAAAACATCTAATTCTACTTTATTGACTATGCCAAAGCTTTTGACAGTATGGATCACAACAAACTGTGAAAAATTCATAAAGAGATGGGAATACCAGACCACCTTACCTGCCTCCTGAGAAATCTGTGTGCAGATCAAGAAGCAACAGTTAGAACCGAACATAGAAAAGAAAACACAATTGTTCTAAATCAGGAAAGTACGACAAGGCTGTATACTGTCACCTTGCTTATTTAACTTATATGCAGAGTACATCATGTGAAAAGCCAGGCTAGTGAAGCACAAGCTGGAATCAAGATTTCCAGGAGAAATATCAATAACCTCAAATACACAGATGACACCACCCTAATGGCAGAAAGTGAAGAAGAACTCCTCTTGATGAAAGCAAAAGAGGAGAGTAAAAAGTAGGCTTAAAACACAACGTTCAGAAAACTAAGATCATGGCCTCTGTTCCCATCACTTCATGGCAAATAGATAGGGAAACAATGGAAACAGTGAAAGATTTTATTTTCCTGGGCTCCAAAATCACTGCAGATGGTGACTACAGCCATGAAATTATGTGACACTTGTGCCTTGGAAGAAAAGCTATGATCAACCTAGACAGCATATTAAAAAGCAGAGACATCATTTGCCAACAAAGGTTGGTCTAGTCAAAGCTATGGTTTTTCCCATAGTCATGTATGGATGTGAGAGTTGGACTATAAAGAAAGATGAGCACTGAAGAATCGATGTTTTTGAACTGTGGTGTTAGAGAACTCTTGTGAGTCCCTTGGACTGCAAGGAGATCCGACCAGTTCATCCTGCAGGAGATCAGTCCTGGATATTTATTGGAAGGACTGATGCTGAAGCTGAAACTCCAATACTTTGGCCACCTGATGTGAAGAACTGACTCATTGGAAAAGACACTGATCCTGGGAAAGATTGAAGGTGGGAGGAGAAGGTGATGACAGAGGATGAGATGTTTGGATGGCATCACTGAAGCAATGGACATGAGTTTGAGCAAGCTCCGGGAGTTGGTGATGGACAGGGAAGCCTGGCGTGCTGCAGTCCATAGGGTTGCAAAGAGTGAGACACGACTGAGTGACTGAAGTGAACTGAACTGAACTAATCTATTCTAACTTTTTATTACTGTTGGAGACTTTTAAGTGTCAAAGTCTCTATATCAGTTTCTCTTAATCTGCATTTTGTCTACCTGCTTTGTAATAACATTTGTTTCATTCACTTTTTGTGCCTAGAATTCTTTCTGATTATTCATTTACTCCTGAAATAATCCTTATGCTATTTAGAAATTTGGTACTTTTAGTCCTTCAAAGCATCTTCTCTCTCATTTCTTCCTCTGGCATTCACAGATAACCAATTTTAAATGGTCCTACATACGTGAGTGCCTTCTCTAAAAAGTACTTTCAGTCCCTGTCAAAGGTGTATATACAACAATGGGTGTTGCTGTATCTGAAACACATTCAGATGGGGAAATACATCCATAAGATAGGAAAAGCTATATGAATGTGAGCAGATATAAGAATGAAGTCAACCCGGGAGAAATTGAACACAATTGAAAGAATCCACAGTTCTGAGCTCCCAGGAGCACACCAAGGTATACAGGACTCAATCTGAGTGTACTGATGGGAAACAGTGTGACTCGACTGTGTAGAAAGACACATCCCACCCTCAGAGATGAGGTTGGTCACTGGGTGCATTATACATCATGGCAGATGTGGAGATGAGACTGGAGGTAGTATGTAAATTGAAAGATCATGTTTCGCCTATCCTCTGAGTCAGTCCTTTCCCACAGGGCAGAGTGGCAAGCAGTGGAGTAGGTGGCTGAATTTTCCTAACAGAGAAGAAATATCTCACCTTGCTACTCATTTAACACTCCCTGCTTCACTATTCCCAATAGTGAATTGTTTTTTTTCAGACTCCACCATTAACCTGTTAAGCAGAACCACTACAACTATCGAGCTAACATTTTCTGCACCGTAAGCTTCATGTGAAAATCTCTGACCTACAAGTATTTGGCGTTTGTCTAAGTGAACAACATAAATAATCTCTCAGACTCATCAGAAAAAATGATGGGGAAGGTTATGATGAAAATACTGCATCAAAGGGAGTTTTCAGAAGAAAAGAGAAAATTTCAGATACTTCTTCATGCAGTAAGTGCCAAATAATAATGGTCTGATTTAAATAAATACAGTCATCAGATAATCAAGTGGAATATCCACATCGTATACAAAAGGAATTTATGAAAAGCACTTCTTCAATTATTTCCTATCACATGTGCCAGTGTTCACCTGGCATATAAACTTGTCTCATTTATGGCTGTGGGTACTACTGTATGCCTTTCACATCTCTCATTCTGTCATTGCCATAGTAACTAAAGTACTTTAATGACAGCAAGCACAGGAAGACTAAAATAAAGTATTGAAAGTAAAAGGGGTAAAGTATTATTAGGTTGAATGAATCCCAAGCTAAAAATATGCTTATGTGAAGAGCTATTGATTTTATTAATACAGATCTGAAGTACCAAATTCATTTTTTAGCTGCCTATCAATACTACCAATGTTGAATTAAGATGCCACTTATATTTTTTTCTTGACGATCCACCTCTGCAAATTAAAAACTGTCTTTATTTATTTTTTCAAATGAAACAATGACAGACTAGGACTACATCTTTCATTTGGTCCCCCTTTATTTTCCACGCAGGCTTAAAATGAAATCAAACATACTCTAAGATGGCTATACAATCAGATTTATCTGTCTGGTGGGGCTAGAGTTTGGGGGCAATTTTTGAATGAAGAAATGGAAGTGAAAATAGTTTCAGCAAGGTAATAGCATAAGATATGTCAAAGGAGTAAAAAGTGGGCAGCCTGGATGGGAATAATGTAAGGAAGAATATAAAAGGAGGAGAGGATTGTGGAAAAGGAGAGTGTGATGGAGAGAAGGCCCCAGGGACTTATCATGTTCACCTCAACCAGCTCAAATGTTGCCTACTGACAACTGACATGGCAGTGAATTTCCAAGAAGCTCCCAGGAGGCTCAAAAAGTGGCAAGGCAGCCTACAGGTTCCCTGCATGTCATACGTACAATTACATAATGAAATCAGGCAGCTCTACAAGTTTTGTTAACATCAAACCCTGTACTTAAAGGACTGTGAGACATGAGACTTGACAGAGTGGTTTCATTCCCACTTTCCCATTCCTGAGTTGATTATGGAAAAAGTCTGAATTTTGAAATGATAAAGAAGGAACCAAGGAGTACTCAACCCTATTCATAATTTCTCCTGCCATCATTACCAGAATCTAACTACGTAATGGTAGCAGCTATTACGTATTGAACATTAAGTTATGCTGGGAACAAGGCCAAGTCTTCCTAAGCACTGAATTACTTTCAGAATGACCATGAGATAGAAGTATACTTTTTATTTTCAAATGAAGAACCCACACAGACCCAGGTCTGTGTGGATTCTTATCACTTGCCCAACACAAATCCATGTCCTAGGTTTTCAGTTTCCCATGGCCTAGAGTAACATGACTCAATAGAGAGTGCTAACGGATAGAAAATCCATTGCCTGCCAAGCCCTGAACATGATATTGAGTACCTCTGAGATTATTTTCATCTAGAAATGGGAGGTATTCTAATACCTGCCTAGTTGAGTACACCGCAACAAAGCTTACATGAAATATTATTTGTAAAAGCCCTGGCCCCACTGAGCCTGGCTCAGCAAAGGCTCCTTTCCTCTGAGTTTTATAGGGACAGTCTCCCCTCTGCCTCCTGGTCATGAAACCCTGCCACAAATTCAAGTAACATGCTGAAAATCCCTCCTTTGGCCCCAGTGAACACTCATCTGACACTTTCCCAAATCCACACCACTCTCATGGCAATTAGTCTGGATGTACCCACTATAGCTAATACTGACTTTGATCATTTGGTTAAGGTGGTGGTTTGTTGATCCCCCAATGTTAACAGTACATTCTACCACTCAGAATTTGTAAAAATCTGAAGGGATAATACTTTGTCACCATTAAATACACTGCTGTCCCCAAATCTTTCACATAGCAATTTCAGCATGCATCAATAATTCTTACCAGAACTAATCATTACATTTGGATTTGCAAAATTATGATTTTTGCATTCTGTTATTCTTTCTGCATTTTTTTCTTTTGGTAATCTTCTATAAAGAAGAGCTTTCCTTTTTTTCTTTTTTTGGAATATCATTTCAGAATTAATGAATTTGTATTTATTTAATGTATTTTTAGTCGTTATGACTGTCTTATTATCTCGATGGATAGACTATATCTATATCTGTGTCTATCTATGCAATAGAATATTATGCAGCCTTAGAAAGAAAGGAAATTCTGACACATGCTACAACATGGATGTAGCTTGAGGACATTATGTCAAATGATGCAAGTCAATCACAAAGGACAAATACTGTATGATTCCACTTGTATGAGGCACCTCAAGCAGTTGTCACATTGATAGAGGCAGAAGGTAGAACGGTGGATGTCTGCAGGAGCTGCAGGCAGTGAGAAATGGGGAGTTTTCATTTAATGGGCACAGAGTTTTAGTTTGGGAAGATGAAGAGTTCTGGAAATGGATGCCAGTGGCAGTTGTACAACAATGTGAATGTACTAAACGCCACTGAGAAATACACTTTAAGATAGTTAAGATAGTAAGTTTTATATTATATGTGTTTAACCAAAATTTTTAAAAAATAGGAAAGAATAAAATTTATCAAAAAAAAAGCATCATGGAACAGCCATTTATTGTGCTCACTGACTGTGTGGGTTAGGAATTTGAACAGAGCAGGGCATCTGAACACAAGGATGGCTCATCTCATTCAAAGGTTTGGGTCATCAGTCACACGTCTGATTGTTGATACTGACTCTTAGCTGGGGGCCTTAGCTCCTCTCAGCAAGATCCTCTTCATATGATTCCTCTGCATGGACAGGTTTTGGTTTCCTCACAGAATGATATTGAGGTAGGAGATAGATAGGCCCCTAGGTTGAGCTGCTGGAGTTTGTCAAGCTAGAGTAAATTGGTGTTTTATTATCACTAGACAAAGTTAATGGCAAGATCTGAGCTCTGCTGGAGTAAAGAGATAAAACAACCACATCTATTACTCCTGAGGTCAAGGAAACTTCCCCAAATGCAGATGTGCAGGAAGGCTCCTCAGGGGTCAAAAAAGGAGGGGCATCATCTCATAATATCTGTGGTCATACTCTCTTTACCCGCTGCTCTGGGATCCATCTTGGCAAGAAGATGCACATGCAGATTGGGAGGGTCCTATGGCAACCACTCCAGTGTTCTTGCCTGGAGAATCCTAGGGACGGGGGAGCCTGGTGGGCTGCCGTCTCTGGGGTTGCACAGAGTCAGACACGACTGAAGCTACTTAGCAGTAAAGTAGGTTAGAAGTGAGAAAAATAGTGAGATAATTGGTAAGAGGAGAGCAAAGACCCAGAAGAAGGGCTCTATGTACATGAATTAAATCACCTCTCTGGTGCATTCCTCTTTCAGAGAGGCCTACAGTAGTCTCCAGGTGTGTATTTCTGCCTCCCTTCTGTCTTAAATAAATAAACTCTTTCTCAGTGTTGTGCTATGTCTCTAATAATAAACTTGGTCTGTTTTTGCAGTTTTTGCCTCCTTGGAACATTCTTGTTACAACAGGGGCAAGGGCCAGGGCAATTTTGTTTCTTGCCATTAGCCCCTGGTGGTCTAGCATCTAGGACTCCTGGTTTTCATCCAGGCTACTCAGGTTCAGTTCTTGGACAGGAAAAGAAGATACTTCTTCAAGCAACTGCTTGTTGCTGTCCCACTTGACAGCATCAAGCACAAGCATTAGGAGAGAAAGAAAAAAGCAGGCAGACACTTTATATAACCTAGCCTCGGAAGCCACATAGTCTGCTATGTTTGCATTCTTTGTAGGTTAGAGTAGTCACAATCACAGATCTACATTCAAAGAAGAATCAGAGACCCTTCTTCTCAGTAGGATTTTCAGCCACATTGTAAGAAGAGTATAGAGCTTATGCATTCACAGACACACACATGCATGCACACACATAGCTGTAATGAAAAATATTATTTGCCAGCCATAAGGTGTGACTGTCAATTACATTAATTATTCTCTTTGTTGCTCAAAGTGACTTAAACTCTGCAGTGTGAGTCCTTTCAAACCTGTGCCCATGTTATTCTGATAACACTATGGGAGTCTTTGTGTCCTACGTTGATTTCCAGCTCAACACAGTATCTCAGACTGGTTTTATTCTTTTTCTGGCCCAACCATGATTCAGCACTTCTCAAAAGAGAGCTAGTTATTTTACGTGGAAAATCTAGGTACTGTGCATTTTTATTGCTACTGAGGTGTCGTTGCTTCTGCCCTTTCAATGGACAGAACTAACAACATTTTTTTGAAACATGAATTCATACTGATATTTCCAATTAAAATTTAATATCACAAAGTTTTTCCTTATTTTCTTTGTTTTATTTTAAATGTTAGATTAAAATGTTGGTTAAAATTTAAATTGAGGTGAGGTGAAGTTGCTCAGTCGTGTCCGACTCTTTGCGACCCCGTGGACTGTAACCTACTAGGCTTCTCTGTCCATGGGATTCTCCAGGCAAGAATACTGGAGTGGATTGCCATTTCCTTCTCCAGGGGATCTTCCCGACCCAGGGATCGAACCCGGGTCTCCCGCATTGGAGGCAGACGCTTTAACCTCTGAGCCACCAGGGAATCATTGTTAATAATAAAACTACCAACTGAGCTTTAAATTTATTTTCAGCTCTCATTGCCTTTAAATACACCCTAATAAATACATTTAATCAGAGGATTTTATTAAGGAGACCACCTGACCTGCCTCTTGAGAAATCTGTATGCAGGTCAGGAAGCAACAGTTAGAACTGGACATGGAACAACAGACTGGTTCCAAATAGGAAAAGGAGTACATCAAGGCTGTGTATTGTCACACAGTTTATTTAACTTCTATGCAGTGTACATCATGAGAAACGCTGGACTGGAAGAAACACAAGCTGGAATCAAGATTGCAGGGAGAAATATCAATAACCTCAGATATGCTTTGCTGAAACCCTTCAGAGCTTCTGAGACACGGGTCACCTGCTTCCTTGCATGGCAGTGCAATAAGCCTTGCTACTTCAAATGCTAACATTTCAGTTTGTTTGGTCTAACTATGCATCAGGCACATGAACGTGCATTCAATAATATTACTCCTCTCTACCATCTAATCTCCAAAATCTTGCCATCCACCCATCCTCTTGTCTGTCACATTCACTCATTGAACAGGTTAACTCTTGGTCCACCATCTTCTTTTCCATCCACAGTGATGGAACCATCATCTTGGACACCTTCACTAGTTTCATGGATGAGCTCCCAAACCTAGCATCTTTCTACCTTGAATTCCATATCCTAAATTAAACTTATATGCAGAGTACATCATGAGAAACACTGGACTGGAAGAAACACAAGCTGGAATCAAGATTGCCGGGAGAAATATCAATAACCTCAGATATGTAGATGACACCACCCTTATGGCAGAAAGTGAAGAGGAACTAAAAAGCCTCTTGATGAAAGTGAAAGAGGAGAGTGAAAAAGTTGGCTTAAAGCTCAACATTCAGAAAACGAAGATCATGGCATCCGAACCTATCACTTCATGGGAAATAGATGGGGACACAGTGGAAACAGTGTCAGACTTTATTTTGGGGGGCTCCAAAATCACTGCAGATGGTGACTGCAGCCATGAAATTAAAAGATGCTTACTCCTTGGAAGAAAAGTTATGACCAACCTAAATAGTATATTCAAAAGCAGAGACATTACTTGGCTGACTAAGGTCTGTCTAGTCAAGGCTATGGTCTTTCTTTTCTTTTAGGAGAACTTTTAGTTCTCCTCCATTATTATTTTATTTCTCCTCCATTTCCTTATAAGGAAGAACTATAAGTCACAATTTAAATTTTGAATTATCATACAATTAAACCAAGTATTTATTGGTGTCTTATTATATAATCCATGTAATGTATACTGCTTAAATGCTCATTCAGTGTATGTCATAAATTCCTTATGTGGATTTGAACACATGACAGGCTGAAACTTTTTCAGTTGTTCTTTATAATTATCTGCTAGCATCCAAGACATGCTGATCTTGAAAATATGATTTGCTGATTTATTCAGAGCAAGTACTACTTAAGAGTATTGACTGAGGTTGGATGTATGCAAGCTTGGAGACTGTTGCTTCTACAGTGCTAAATTACTCTGCAGTAAATAAGGATAAAATTTGCAAAGTAAGAGGGGCAATCTGGAAAGGAAGAAGTGGGGGGCTTATGGGTTGAGCACTGAAGCAGGAAAGAAAGGCTGAGTAGACATAGCCACTAGGCCACAAAAGTAAAGAATCTTGGAGAGGAAGGACATTACCTAAGATGTCCTACTGTAAAAGATAGAGCTACCCTATGACCCTGCAATCCCACTCTCGGGCATACATCTGGAGAAAAGCATGATCTAAAAGGATATATGAATGCCAATGTTTAATGCAGCACTGTTTACAATAATCAAGACATGGAAGCAAACTAAATGTCCATAGACAGAGGAATGGATAAAGAAGATGTGGCACATATATACAATGGAATATTGCTTAGCCCTTAAAAAGAATGAAATAATGCCTTTGGGATTGTCATGCTGAGTGAAGTAAGTCAGACAGAGAATAAATATCATATGATATCCCTTATATGTGGAATCTAAAAAGAAATGATACAAATGAGTATATTTACAAAAGAGAAAGAGACTCACAGGCTTCTAGATCGAACATGTGATTTCCAGGGGGAAGGATGAGGAAAAGGGTTGTTAAAGAGTTTGGGATGGCATGTACACACTGCTATATTTAAATGGATAAGCAACAAGGACCTACTATATAGCACATGGAACTCTGCTCAGTGTCAGGTGGCAGCCTGGATGAGAGGGAGGTTTGTTGGAGAACAGATACATGCATAGTACAGCTGAGTCCCTGTGTTGTTCACTTGAAACTATCACAACTTTGTTTGTTAATTGGCTATCAGTTCAGTTCAGATCAGTTGCTCAGTTGTGTCCGACTCTTTGTGACCCCATGAATCGCAGCATGCCAGGCCTCCCTGTCATTCACCAATTCCCAGAGTTCACTCAGACTCATGACCATCGAGTCAGAGATCCACACAGTCAAAGGCTTTGGCATAGTCGATAAAGCAGAAGTAGATGTTTTTCTGGAACTCTCTTGCTTTTTCCATGATCCAGCGGATGTTGGCAATTTGATCTCTGGTTCCTCTGCCTTTTCTAAAGCCAGCTTGAACATCAGGGAGTTCACGGTTCACGTATTGCTGAAGCCTGGCTTGGAGAATTTTGAGCATTACTTTACTAGCATATGAGATGAGTGCAATTGTGTGGTAGTTTGAGCATTCTTTGGCATTGCCTTTCTTTGGGATTGGAACAAAAACTGACCTTTTCCATTCCTGTGGCCACTGCTGAGTTTTCCAAATTTGCTGGCATAGTGAGTGCAGCACTTTCTCAGCATCATCTTTCAGGATTTGAAACAGCTCAACTGGAATTCCATCACCTCCACTAGCTTTGTTCGTAGTGATGCTTTCTAAGGCCCACTTGACTTCACATCCCAGGATGTCTGGCTATACCGCAATACAAAAGGATCTCTTTAAGAAAATTGGAGATACCAAAGGAGCATGTCATGCAAAAATAGGCACATAAAGGACAAAAGTGACAAAGATCTAAGACAAATAGAAGAAATTAAGAAGAGGTGGCAGGAATACACAGAAGAATTATATAAAGAAGCTCTTAATGACACAGATAAACACGATGGTGTGGTCACTCACCTAGAGCCAGACATCCTGGACTGTGAAGTCAAATGGGCCTTAGGAAGCATTGCTAGGAACAGAGCCAGGGAAGTGATGGAATTCCAGCTGAACTATTTCAAATCCTAAAAGATGATGCTGTTAAAGTGCTGCACTAATTAAGCCAGGAAATTTGGAAAACTCAGCAGTGGCCACAGGACTGGAAAAGATCAGTTTTCACTCCAATCCCAAAGAAAGTCAATGCCAAAACATGTTCAAATTACTATACAATTGCACTTATTTCATATGCTAGCAAGATAACATTCAAATCCTTCAAGCTAGGCTTCAATAGTACATGAACCAAGAACTTTCAGATGTACAAGTTGAATTTAGAAAAGGAGAGGAACCAGAAATCAAATTGCCAGCATTCACTGGATCGTGACTACTGGATCATAGAGAAAGCAAGGCAATTCTAAAAAAACATCTACTTCTGTTTCATTGACTATGCTCAAGCCTTTAACTATGTGGATCACAACAAACTGTTGAATATTCTTAAATAGATGGGAATACCAGATTACCTTACTTATTTCCTGAGAAACCTGTATACAGGACAAGAAGCAACATTAGGACTGGACATAACGCAATGAGCTGGTTCAAAATTGGGAAAGGAGTATGTCAAGGTCATATATTGTCACCCTGCTTGTTTACCTTATAGACAAAGTATATTACATAAGATACTGGAGCAGATGGCTCACAAGCTGGAATCAAGATTGCTGGGAGAAATATCAACAACCACAGATATGCAGATGATACAGCTTGGGGACAGCTGACCTCTGGGTTATAAGTCTAATAGAGCTTACAATATCTATTAATAGAAAAAAAGAACTGTTACAGGTTTTTGCAAGCTATATAGTATAGTTCCCTGTGCTATACGAAAGTAAGGCTGATTATCTATTTTATATATAGTTGTTGTTGTTCAGTTGCTTAGTCATGTCCAACTCTTTGCAATCCCATGGACTGTAGCACACCAGGCTTCCCTGTCCTTCACCATCTCCCAGAGCTTGCTCAAACTCTTTTCCATTGAGTCAGTGATGACATCCATCCTTTTCATACTCTGTCATCCCTGGACGGGATTTCTCTGGAGGCAGGTAATGTATTTTCATCTCTTGAAGAATCTTCCACAGTTTATTGTGATCCACACAGTCAAAGGCTTTAGTGCAGTCAATGAAGAAGAAGTAGATATTTTTCTGAAATTCTCTTGCTTTTTGTATGATTCAGTGGATGTTAGCAATTTGATCTGCCTTTTCTAAATCCAGCTTGAACATCTGGAATTTCTTGGTTCATGCACTGTTGAAGCCTAGCTTGGTGAATTTTGAGTATTACTTTGCTAACGAGTGAAATGAATACAATTGTGTGGTAGTTTGAACACTCTTTGTCGTTGCCTTTCTTTGGGATTGGAATGAAAACTGTTTTTTCTTTTATATATAGTGGTGTGTATATTTTAAAGACTCTAAAAAAGAATATGTATGTGTGTACAACTGAATCACTTTGCTCTACACTTGAAACTAACACAACCACCATGACAACTATATTTCAATAAAAAATGTTTTTGAAAAAACAATTTTTTCTAGTCATTTTGTTTAATAGAAAAGAATTCCAAAAGAGAACATGTTAATATTCATGCATTTTTTTTTCTTACAGGTTGAGGAATTATAGATACTTTTCTCCTTTTTGTCTTGTTTTCCTAAACTTTATTTAATGAGCATGCTACTGCTGCTGCTACTAAGTCACTTCAGCCGTGTCCACCTCTGTGCGACCCCATAGATGGCAGCCCACCAGGCTCCCCTATCCCTGGGATTCTCCAGGCAAGAACACTGGAGTGGGTTGCCATTTCCTTCTCTGATGCATGAAAGTTAAAAGTGAAAGTGAAGTTTCTCAGTCATGTCTGACTCTTCGCAACCCCATGAACTGCAGCCTACCAGGCTTCTCGGCCCATGGGATTTTCCAGGCAAGAGTACTGGAGTGGGTTGCTATTGCATGAATTTTAATAAAACTAGTTGATTTTTAAAAAGCTATTAATTAACTAAGGAAGACTGAAAGAATACCAAATCATTAGACTGCCATGGCGGTCACAACTGTCTAGATGGCCCAGATACTTAACCTATCGAGATACCACTGGAATCTCTTTGGTAGAGAACAACTTCCAAATATAGTAGACATCTTTTACTTCTTACTTGTATTAGCTTCTGATGACATATGGTACTTTAGCTCACACTTTCCATTTGAAATATTCTTTTCTACTGGCTTCCTTAAATGTCCTTTACCAGTCCAAATTCCATGCAAGAAAGCAGAAACTCCAAGTATTTCTGAAGAAAAAAGGATTTTACTCCAGGATATTCACTGTTCACCCCAATTCATTGGATAAACTGGAAGTCAGGGATCTTCCAGCGGGAAGGAGAGTTGAAGAAATGTCACTGAAACAATGACATAGAGGTCAGGGAGGTGCAGCTACCACAGCTACCACAGTCCCCATACCTGTGCTCTGCCTGCCTACCTCTCGGCACTCACAGAGCCGATGACTGCAGGCTCGGTTGCTGAGTCCAGCCCCCCGAGCTGCCCCGAACATGTAGGGCCTCGCTGCTTGCTGGCCAGCAGTGCCAGGAGGAAGGTGACCTCTGCCTCCTTGTAACCATCCACATGCTGCATCTTCTAACTGGCAGAGACTAATTTTCATCTGAAACTGTAGTGACCAGTGCATCCAGGAAATGTTTTGTTTTTACTTTTACCCCTTCAGCGTCTCACCCTAGAGGCAGGGTAAAATGGAAGTAGAGGGTATCAGTGCACTGCATCTGCTGAAAGCCTGTTTGTAGGTTTCCTTCTAGTTCCTCCGGCTATGGTTCCTCACAGGCACCCCCTGGGTCTGCATCCCTTGAACCAGATACCTTTGGGAGGATCTTATTCCCTTTTTGTTTTCAACTGCCGTCTGTTTGCTAATGGATGTCAGACCAGCATTTCTAGCCCAGTCTCTCCCCTAAATGTATCACTTGGAATACCCATGAGGATGTCTCACAAACTGCCTCAAGTCAACATGTCGAGAACTAAACAGATCACATATGATGCATGAAAGTTAAAAGTGAAAGTGAAGTTTCTCAGTCATGTCTGACTCTTCGCAACCCCATGAACTGCAGCCTACCAGGCTTCTCGGCCCATGGGATTTTCCAGGCAAGAGTACTGGAGTGGGTTGCTATTGCATGAATTTTAATAAAACTAGTTGATTTTTAAAAAGCTATTAATTAACTAAGGAAGACTGAAAGAATACCAAATCATTAGACTGCCATGGCGGTCACAACTGTCTAGATGGCCCAGATACTTAACCTATCGAGATACCACTGGAATCTCTTTGGTAGAGAACAACTTCCAAATATAGTAGACATCTTTTACTTCTTACTTGTATTAGCTTCTGATGACATATGGTACTTTAGCTCACACTTTCCATTTGAAATATTCTTTTCTACTGGCTTCCTTAAATGTCCTTTACCAGTCCAAATTCCATGCAAGAAAGCAGAAACTCCAAGTATTTCTGAAGAAAAAAGGATTTTACTCCAGGATATTCACTGTTCACCCCAATTCATTGGATGAACTGGAAGTCAGGGATCTTCCAGCGGGAAGGAGAGTTGAAGAAATGTCACTGAAACAATGACATAGAGGTCAGGGAGGTGCAGCTACCACAGCTACCACAGTCCCCATACCTGTGCTCTGCCTGCCTACCTCTCGGCACTCACAGAGCCGATGACTGCAGGCTCGGTTGCTGAGTCCAGCCCCCCGAGCTGCCCCGAACATGTAGGGCCTCGCTGCTTGCTGGCCAGCAGTGCCAGGAGGAAGGTGACCTCTGCCTCCTTGTAACCATCCACATGCTGCATCTTCTAACTGGCAGAGACTAATTTTCATCTGAAACTGTAGTGACCAGTGCATCCAGGAAATGTTTTGTTTTTACTTTTACCCCTTCAGCGTCTCACCCTAGAGGCAGGGTAAAATGGAAGTAGAGGGTATCAGTGCACTGCATCTGCTGAAAGCCTGTTTGTAGGTTTCCTTCTAGTTCCTCCGGCTATGGTTCCTCACAGGCACCCCCTGGGTCTGCATCCCTTGAACCAGATACCTTTGGGAGGATCTTATTCCCTTTTTGTTTTCAACTGCCGTCTGTTTGCTAATGGATGTCAGACCAGCATTTCTAGCCCAGTCTCTCCCCTAAATGTATCACTTGGAATACCCATGAGGATGTCTCACAAACTGCCTCAAGTCAACATGTCGAGAACTAAACAGATCACATGCCCTCATCAACACACTTGCTTACTTTCATTTCTCAATTCCCCCACTTCATCCATCTCTTGGCTGACATGCCTTGGTGTCATCTTAACTGTCCCTGAGCTGGCAAATCTGAGCAGGTGGTTCTTTTATATTCTCCCAGGTTTCCCTGTCATCTGGGATCTTAAAACTCACAGAGATCAGTAACAGTCCTATATTTGGCCTACAAGAAATTTTTCATCCAACGAGTCTGTTGATGACTCCAAGTTCTTCTCCAAAGAACCTCCACTACTAGGCATTCCCACATCCACTCAGTGGGATTTTGTCTTCCTGAATTTTAATTCCTCTGCACTTTGCTCTGATTCCCCTGGAAGATCTCTATGCTCTATCTTCTTACCTTCCTTTGAACTGAAAGACAGTTGTGTGGGCAGGTGATGTCTGAAACATCCTTATTTTCATGGAGTAAATGGACTTAAAATACCCTAAAAGGCAAATTCTGAAAGAGATGGGAATATCAGACCACCTGACCTGCCTCTTGAGAAATCTGTATGCAGGTCAGGAAGCAACAGTTAGAATTGGACATGGAACAACAGACTGGTTCAAAATAGGAAAAGGAGTAGGTCAAGACTGTATATTGTCACCCTGCTTATTTAATTTATATGCAGAGTGCATCATGAGAAATGCTGGGTTGGAAGAAACACAAGCTGGAATCAAGATTGTTGGGAGAAATATCAATAACCTCAGATATGCAGATGACACCACCCTTATGGCAGAAAGTGAAGAGGAACTAAAAAGCCTCTTGATGAAAGTGAAAGAGGAGAGTGAAAAAGTTGGCTTAAAGCTCAACATTCAGAAAACGAAAATCATGGCATCCGGTCCCGTCACTTCATGGGAAATAGATGGGGAAACAGTGGAAACAGTGTCAGGCTTTATTTTTGGGTGCTCCAAAATCACTGTAGATGGTGATTGCAGCCATGAAATTTAAAAGACGCTTACTCCTTGGAAAAAAAGTTATGACCAACCTAGATAGTATATTCAAAAGCAGAGACAATACTTGGCTGACTAAGGTCCGTCTAGTCAAGGCTATGGTTTTTCCTGTGGTCATGCATGGATGTGAGGGTTGGACGATGATGAAGGCTGAGTGCTGAAGAATTGATGCTTTTGAACTGTGGTGTTGGAGAAGACTCTTGAGAGTCCCTTGGACTGCAAGGAGATCCAACCAGTCCATTCTGAAGGAGATCAGCCCTGGGATTTCTTTGGAAGGAATGATGCTAAAGCTGAAACTCCAGTACTTTGGCCACCTCACAAGAAGATTTGACTCATTGGAAAAGACTCTGATGTTGGGAGGAATTGGGGACAGGAGGAGAAGGGGATGACAGAGGTTGAGATGGCTGGATGGCATCACGGACTCGATGGACGTGAGTCTGAGTGAACTCCGGGAATTAGTGATGGACAGGGAGGCCTGGCATGCTGCGATTCATGGGGTCGCAAAGAGTCGGACACGACTGAGCAACTGAACTGAACTGAAAAGGCAAGAAAACTACAGAGAATCAAAGAACAAGAGATATATTGATAAATACGCAAAATTTCTACAGCTTCCTTAAATTACACTAATTCATGGAGTGTCGCAGGAGACAAACTCTCCATAGTGCTATCAGCAAGGTTGACTGTCATTTCCTCCTTACAGGCTTCAAACCAAGGAAGAATATGGTTGTCTTCATTTCACAGGTAAAGAAAAATGGAGCTTTTGAAGGCTAGGTGACTTGTTCAAGATGAACAGTCAGTAAACTGATGATTCTGGATTTTAACACAGTTTTATCTCATTCTTTAGCATTCTGTTGCACTTTACGAACAGACCTGCAATTAGTACAGAATTAAAAGGATGAGGAAATTCCTTGGGGGAGTTCCTCTAATGAGTAGGTAAGAATGATTTGTAATTAGCATATCAAAGGTCTTTAAGTAAATTAGTGCTTCCCTCTGCTGAGAGGTCTCTAAAAATGAGTTGGGTTAGATTGGTCTCATTCAGCCTTCCCTGAGGAAGTTCCAAGCATCCTGTAATTCCACACCTCGCTCCCTGAGTCATCACTCTACTACTGTGAAAATGAAGATTAATTAGATTTGACTATGTGCATTTGGAGATGGAAATGGCAACCCACTCCAGTGTTCTTGCCTGGAGAATCCCAGGGAAGGGGGAGCTTGGTGGGCTGTCGTCTCTGGGGTCGCACAGAGTCGGACACGACTGAAGCGACTTAGCAGCAGCAGCATGTGCATTTCATCAAACCAGAAGAATAAAAAGCAGTAAGCACCCTCATTTTTTTATACTATCTATTAAATTAATTTGGAATGAGAAGCTTCGTGACATTTGACTTCCAGCCTCCATGACCTCCATCAAGGTGGAGGAGGCATCCCACCAGGTCTGTTCACACAGATGAGTGTCCTCATGGCAACCTGGCATGGGAGGAGGTCACTGGCAAGGCAGTGGGTCTCCTGCATTGGAACCCATGGCAATTTTTAAATGAAGAGCAGGAATGATAGAGTGCTTACTTCTTGGGGAAAATGAAAGGGGTTAATACTTCATAAACTATTATTTTGTTTGGTTGTTCAGTCATGTCTGACTTTTTGTGACCCCATGGACTGCAGCATACCAGGCTTCCCTGTCCTTCACTGTCTCCTGGAGCTTGCTCAAACTCATGTCTATTGAGTTGGTGATGCCATCCACCATCTCATCCTCTGTTGTCCCCTTCTCCTCCTGCCCTTAATCTTTCCCAGCATCATGGTCTTTTCCAACTCTTCCCATCAGGTTGGCAAAGTATTAGAGTTTCAGCATCAGTCCTTCCAATGAATATTCAGGGTTGATTTGCTTTAGGATTGGCTGGTTTGATCTCCTTGCTGTTCAAGGGACTGCCAAGAGTCTTTTCCAGTACCACAGTTTAAAAGCATACTTCTTCAGTACTCAGCCTTTTTTATGGTTCAACTCTTATATCCATATATGACTACTGGAAAATATAGATGTACAGAGTACATCATGTGAAGTGTCGGGCTGTATGAAGCACAAACTGGAATCAAGATTGCTAGGAGAAATGTCAGTAACCTCAGATATACGAATGACACCACCCTTATGGCAGAAAGTGAAGAGGAACTAAAGAGCATCTTGATGAAGGTGAAAGAGGAGAGTGAAAAAGCTAGCTTAAAACTGAACATTCAAAAAACTAAGATCATGGCATCTGGTTCCATCATTTCATGGCAAATAAATGGGGAAATGATGGAAACAGTGACAGACTTTTATTTCTTGGCCTTCAAAATCACTGCAGATAGTGACTGTGTTGCAGGAAGGTGGACCCCTTCCAAGGCCCGAAAGTAAGCTCTTGTCTAACACTCAGAAATGAATTGTCTGAGAAGACACATGTGGTGACAAAGCAAGAGATTTTATTGGGAAAGAGCACCAGGGCTGAGAGCAGCAGGGTGAGGGGACCCAGGAGAACAGCTCTGCCACATGGCTCCCAGTCTCAGGTTTCATGGTGATGGGATTAAATTCTGGATTGTCTTCAGCCAGTCATTCTGACTCAGAGTCTTGTGTGGTGTTGCACGCCTTGTTCAGCCAAGATGGATGCCAGTGAGAAGGATTCTAGGAGGTGGTTGGACATGTGGTGTTTCATTTTGACTTTTCCCAAACTCTTCCAGTTGGTGGTGGCTTATTTGTTTTATGTTCTTTACCAGGACCTCCTGTCATGAAACAGCTCATGCAAATGGTTACTAGGATGCCTGGCCAGGGTGGGCGGTTTCAGTCACTGTACTTCCCCTGACAACCGCAGCCTAGAAATTAAAAGACACTTGCTCCTTGGAAGAAAAGCTATGACAAACTAAGACACCATATTAAAAAGCAGAGACATTATTTTGCCAACAAAGGTCTGTATAGTCAAAGCTATGTTTTTTTGAAATAGAGGTTTGTTTATCAAACAGTACATAATCGAAATTTAAGCACCATGGTGGTGAGTCATGTGACCCTTTACAAAATCAAGAAGGAATGCTATCTTTTAAGGAATTGTCTTGGTGATTCTGGGAGAATCTTGTTGTTTATCATTGATCAGGTATTCTTGCTAATGGGGGAGGTTTGATCCATGAATAATGTGGATACACAATGCACAGTGCGGTAGCGGGGAGGCCAAAGGGCAAAGAATTTTACATTTAATTTTTTTGTGTCATGACATAAGGATTGCTAAGGATTGCTATGGACACATGTCAGTGTGCCTCCTCACATGCGTATGTTGAAATCCTAATACCCAATGTAATGGTATTTAGATTATGAAGGTAGAACTCTCATGTTTGGATTAATGCCCTTATAAGAAAAGACAGAATGAAAATGTGCCTGCTCTCTCTCTCTGCCATGTGGGACACACCAGGAAGTGAGCTCTCCCCTGACTGCTGCACCTTGATCTTAAACTTCTCAGACTCCAAAACTGGAGAGATAAATGTTTGTGGTTTAAGTCACTCAATCTGTGACACTTTGTTGTAGCTGCCAAATTGACAAATGCAGGGAGGAAGGGCAGAAAGACAGAAAGGGAGGGGGATGTAAGAACAAGGTTTCTAAAGTCAGTTTTTTTCTGGGAAGATTTTCATTTCACTTGGAAAAGTCTATGCTGTAGACCTTGAATTGTTGACTCTGCTGGATCTCCCAACAGAACCCTTCTTTTTCCAGAACATGATCAGAGCAACTCAGGTTTCCCAGGGCCATGTCAAAGTGGGATAACAGACTTTGCTGACCCCTAACAAGTTTCTAAGACCACTCACACCACCCCTGAAACATTCACAGGCATCATACTGGCATCACAGCAGTGAAACCTGGGTAACAATAACATTAAGAAAAAAAACCAACATCCTGAGGACAATGTCAGTGATCAGGGCACTGTAATTGCTATAATTAAAAGCAAATCAAACACTGCAGCAAAAGTAGGTCAGCCATCCACTCAGTACAATCTTGATGAGAGTGGAAAGAAAATTCTTTTTAATAGAAGGTAAACACATTTCTATAACACTTGCACAAGGTCTTGATTGGGACTCTGCATGGGTGTGTCTCAGTGCACAGCTGCATATTAAACTGTAAACTCATCAGTGCAGCCACAGCTCAGACAATATCTGGAATCTGGAATCCCAGACCCTAGGGGATCTTTCATTCCAGTTCTCACTTGATGCTGTCTTTGCATGGAGAAGGAAATGGCAATCCACTCCAGTATTCTTGCCTGGAGAATCCCACGGACTGAGAAGCCTGGTAGGTTACAGTCCATGGGGTCGCAGGGAGTCGGACACGACTGAGCGACTTCACCTCACCTCACCTCACCTCAAACACATTTCTATAACACTTGCACAAGGTCTTGATTGGGACTCTGCATGGGTGTGTCTCAGTGCACAGCTGCATATTAAACTGTAAACTCATCAGTGCAGCCACAGCTCAGACAATATCTGGAATCTGGAATCCCAGACCCTAGGGGATCTTTCATTCCAGTTCTCACTTGATGCTGTCTTTGCTTAAGTAAAAACCCATTAATCCAAAGACAAGCTCACTCTTTCTTCAAACAGGGATAATTTCTTTTAAATCCAGAGCAGAAAAAAAAAAAAAAAAAAAACATTTTCTCTCTAATTGTTTCATCTGCGGAAGTCAGAACTTAATAATCTTGTATTTTCTCATATCTATTCTGTAGTAAGACTGATAGATGGTCATGGAAACCCTGGCAGTGCACACACAGATGTATATACAACAAATCAATCATGTAAACTAAAGTCAGGGCCACCAGTGGTATCTGGGAAAACATGATCTTATTTTAGGTCAATTTTCTGTGACTTCTCTTTCAGGCGGATGGTTTGTACAATGGTTAGGTGTGGGGTTTGTAAACAGAGAGATGGGGTTAGAATCCCAGTTCCCATTCCTCTCTACCCAACTGAAGTTGCCCAAGTTCTTTATTCCCTGAAATCTTGAGTTCCCTCTCTATAAAGTAAATGCAATAATAATGTGTTAGATGAGATAATACACACAGAGTCATTGGTACATTGCTGGCATCCAGTAAGTGGAAACTATTCCAATGATTTACTCAGGCTTCCTAGGGGTGTTACATTTCTCTACCTGTAAATTTTTCCTACTTGCACAAACCTAGCCCAGAGTAGGTTTCAGGAACAGGAAAAGCCATTCTGCTTGAGATAAGAAAAAGAAAAACTTCTTTTCCAGTACCATCAACACAAGATACTAAGAATTGAAAACCAAAGTCGACTCGTTGCCCTGCCAGCAAACAGCGCACATAGCACCTGAGGTTCAGACACAACCACATGGCCGGTCAGTCATACTCTTCTGCTTCCTTGTTTTGCAAAGATGCTTTTGCTTCAAAGTAAGTTCCTCCTGGAGGAGTAAGTTACTCACTAATAAGTGTCAAATGTGCCCTTTCCCTCTCTGTGTTTCTTCTTGCCTTTGATTTTCTGGCTCACCCCAGTAATTTACAACAAAGGGAGCCTTGGTTCCTTGGGAACTGCTTAAAGCAGGGAGGGGCCAAGGGGGAACGTGAGGAACAGATTCTCCAAAGTCTCCTGCAACTCGACTGGAGATGGTGGTGGGGGTGGGGGGAGAACAAACCTCAGAAGCATGTTAAACTATTCCACAAGCAGATAATTGTACAAAGATAATTACTAGATGGGCATCTTCAGTGCTTCACTGAACTTTCATCTGTGAAGTTCTGATTGCACGCTTCAAGTTTCGGGAAGTGCTAAATTTAGAGGTCCCTGAAGGAGGGGCTCATTCCCCAGTCAGAGCCTTCAGTGCCACCTGGCTGGATGGTCTGTGGGTGAGACCTTGGCAAGGATGAAGGACCAGGCTCTGCTCCTCAACAGGCCCGTTTTTAAAACTCTTTCTTTTGACTATAAGACTTTGAATATCAAAAAGACGTTCCTTTTATAAACAACACTGTATGGTTTTCAAGTTTTACTCTAATCCTTTTCTACTAACATCAAACAATAATTTGAAGAAAGAATTTCCAGAGTTTGTGTCTGTTTAGGCAGTGTTTCTTATTATGGGAACCTCAGAGCCATATCTATATTTTCACCTTTTATTTCAGGATTGTCTCAGGTTAGGCTCCCCAGAAGAGGACCCTGTTATATGATTCATGTGCCAATGATTTATTAAGGAATTTTTCCCACAGGAACCCTGTAAGTATGTGAGGAATACAGAACAGGAGAAAGGGAAGGAACAGTGCAAGTTCAGACAAACCCAGGTCTCTGTCCTTAAGGGTGAAGAGCCCCCAGAAAGCCTCTGGCCTTGTGTGGGGACCTGTATGTACCAGCTCTAGAAGCAAACAAGGATGGAGAGGAAGGGTGCCCTTTAACTTGAGCTGCCAGATGACTGACTGCAATTACAAGACAAAGATTCCATAGGACTTACATGTACTGAAAAATTGGCATTAATCTAAGAGTCAATTCTAACTGCCTCCTTTTTTATACCTGGCAGCCTTAAGGGAGACTTGAGGGGGACAATAGCATGTGCTTATGTTACCCAAAACCCGGGTTTGACTCTCAGTGAGTGTGTTGAGCCAATAAACACAACCAAACCAAAGATGAGGAAAAAGATTTATTCTTGCCTCAAGTAAGGAGAACACTGGGGATCTTCCCCAAAGTAGGATCTCCCCAACAGCAAAACTGGGAATATTTAAGCTAAGAATACATGAGTATCCATGAGGGGGCTTTAATGGATAATTAGCATAGAAGTAGGCAGAGGTCAACTGCATCCAAGCTTTAGTTAACTGAAGTCGGTTGGGGATGAGGTCAACATCATCATTCTGAGGTCAACATCATTATTGTCTTCTGCCTGGGTGGGGGCCTTGGCTCCTACAGAAGTCAATGATACGTTATTGTGTGTATCTCTGGGGGAGGAACCAGGACTCTGCTTTTTCCACACACTATTGTTTGACTGCCTTTTCTCTGTTCCTGCATCCCTTTGTTCCCTTGAGATCACTAATTACTGAGATGTGTTCTAGGACAAGCATTGCAGCCAGGCTTAGATCACAAAATGGCTTAGGTCAAAATGGTTTCTCTTATGTCAAGAAAGCCATGCTGTGTTCTCTTTTTCTGGGGGACTTCTAATAATCTGCTTACCATGCACACTGGACTCCCAGAACCATGCAATCAGAGGGATCTGCTGATCCTTCTTACCCTTCTGTACCAGCCTTCATAAAATATGCTCCCTCGCTCACTCAAAAATGTGGGGTGAAAAGACACTGAACACTTCTTAAAGTGGCCTGTTTTTTTAGGAACAAGTCTCCTGACTAGAAAACTTCCCTGCCACTTTTCATACTTCTCACGAACAAAGCAAGTCTAATTTACCGTCCACAATATAGCCTCCTTGGGTATTTGTAGCTGTTATATTTTGTTCTGCTTCAGGCTAGAAACCCTGAAACACCATCTAACAATGTTACTGTACTTTGCCACTAGAAGATTCCAAGCAGCACCCTAGGAGTGAGCATTTCCTAGATCCAGGGAGAAACAGGAACCGTCTCTACCTTACTTACTGATGTGTTCCACCTTAAGGAGTGAGGAGCTGCTAAGCAAACATTTTCTGGAGGTCAAAAGTGGAGCTCCCCCTTCATGAATGTCCCTCTCAACAGTCATTGTTCTTACATAAAATTTGTACTGATTTACATTGAAATGAGTAATTAAGGAAAAGGATGCATTATTACTTTCCATTGAGTTGAGTGTTGATTTGTTATAAAAGTGTTCCCCTGGTTTCCTCTCTTTGCCCCTGGTATTTTTCTCTTTTGGATTCTCATAACTGAACGACCAAAATATCCCTGAGATCTTTCATTTAAAAATAAGCTTCATATTTTACTGAGGAGTAGCATTTATAGATAAAAATACACAAACTCTAATGTATAACTCAATAAATTATTGCAAAATGACATAACTTTATAAACACATAACAAGAAATAAATGAAGCATCAAAACACCATAGAAGACTCATAACTGTCAGCACCATTTTAAACATCATAGATTAATATTGCTTGTTTTGAGACTTTGTATAAATGGAATAATGCAGAAGAATCTGGTTTCATTGCTTGATATAGTATTTTTGAAATGCTGTCCTCTGATATTTTTTGTTACAGCAAATCATTAATGTTCAAATCATTAATGTATAACTATACAGGAGGGCCTAGAGGAGCCATCCCACACTGAAGGTCAGGGAGGGCGGTGGTGAGGAGATACCTCTCATCCAAGGTAAGGAGCAGCAGCTGCGCTTTGCTGGAGCAGCCGTGAAGAGATACCCCACGCATAAAATAAGAGAAACGCAAGTAAGATGGTAGGTGTTGCAAGAGGGCATCAGAGGGCAGACACACTGAAACTGTACTCACAGAAAATTAGTCAATCTAATCACACTAGGACCACAGCTTTGTCTAACTCAATGAAACTAAGCCATGCCTGGGGGACAACCCAAGACTGGTGGGTCATGGTGGAGAGGTCTGACAGCATGTGGTCCACTGGAGAAGGGAATGGCAAACCACTTCAGTATTCTTGCCTTGAGAACCCCATGAACAGTATGAAAAGGCAAAATGATAGGATACTGAAAGAGGAACTCCCCAGGTCAATTGGTGCCCAACATGCTACTGGAGGTCAGTGGAGAAATAACTCCAGAAGGAATGAAGGGATGGAGCCAAAGCAAAAACAATACCCAGCTGTGGATGTGACTGGTGATAGAAGCAAGGTTTAATGCTGTAAAGAGCAATATTGCATAGGAACCTGGAATGTCAGGTCCATGAATCAAGGCAAATTGGAAGTGGTCGAACAAGAGATGGCAAGAGTGAACATCGACATTCTAGGAATCAGCACACTAAAATGGACTGGAATGGGTGAATTTAACTCAGATGACAATTATATCTACTACTGTGGGCAGGAATCCCTCAGAAGAAATGGAGTAGCCATCATGGTCAACAAGAGTCCGAAATGCAGTACTTGGATACAGTCTCAAAAATGACGAATGATCTCTGTTTGTTTCCAAGGCAAACCATTCAATATCACGGTAATCCAAGTCTATGGCCCAACCAGTAACACTGAAGAAGCTGAAGTTGAACGGTTC
>SJYT01070509.1:412706-432195 GCA_006410635.1 Cephalophus harveyi | reverse complement strand
ACCTGCCTCTTGAGAAATCTGTATGCAGATCAGGAAGCAACAGTTAGAACTGGACATGGAACAACAGACTGGTTCCAAATAGGTAAAGGAGTATGTCAAGGCTGTGTATTGTCACCCTGCTTATTCAACTTATATGCAGAGTACATCACGAGAAACGCTGGACTGGAAGAAACACAAGCTGGAATCAAGATTGCCGGGAGAAATATCAATCACCTCAAGTATGCAGATGACACCATCCTTATGGCAGAAAGTGAAGAGGAACTAAAAAGCCTCTTGATGAAAGAGAAAGAGGAGAGTGAAAAATTTGGCTTAAACCTCAACATTCAGAAAACGAAGATCATGGCATCCGGTCCCATCACTTCATGGGAAATAGATGGGGAAACAGTGGAAACAGTGTCAGACTTTATTTTTGGGGGGCTCCAAAATCACTTCAGATGGTGACTGCAGCCATGAAATTAAAAGACGCTTGCTCCTTGGAAGAAAAGTTGTGTCCAACCTAGATAGCATATTCAAAAGCAGAGACATTACGTTGCTGACTAAGGTCCGTCTAGTCAAGGCTATGGTTTTTCCTGTGGTCATGTATGGATGTGAGAGTTGGAATGTGAAGAAGGCTGAGCACTGAAGAATTGATGCTTTTGAACTGTGGTGTTGGAGAAGACTCTTGAAAGTCCCTTGGACTGCAAGGAGATCCAACCAGTCCATTCTGAAGGAGATCAGCCCTGGGATTTCTTTGGAAGGAATGATGTTAAAGCTGAAACTCCAATACTTTGGCCACCTCATGCGAAGAGTTGACTCATTGGAAAAGACCCTGATGCTGGGAGGGATTGGGGGCAGGAGGAGAAGGGGACGACCGAGGATGAGATGGCTGGATGGCATCACTGACTTGATGGACATGAATCTGAGTGAACTCTGGGAGTTGGCGATGGACAAGGAGGCCTGGCGTGCTGCAATTCATGGAGTCACAAAGAGTCAGACACGACTGAGCAACTGAACTGAACTGATACATATTACATTTATGACTACAGTACAATTTATATATGCATTTTATTCTTGGTAAATAATTCATTGTAGTGTTTTGTTATTAAAATTGACTTTACTATAAAAGATGAACTTGCTTTGTTCATTGCTTGTACTTTAGATTTCACATATGAGTAAAGTCATATAGCATTCATCTTTCTCCATCTGACTTAGCATGCTATAGAATAAACAGAAGTAGAAACAGAATGTTGACAGATGAAACTTGATGAGGTTATAAACCAATGTTACCCCAACAAAAAGTAAATAAGAAAAAAAAAAAAAAACAAGTTGCCCATTTCTAAATGGTACTCCTTCCAAATTTACACTTTATGGACATTGTCCATAAATAGAATTAATTAGGAATTAAATAGGAAGGCACCTGTTCCTTCTAATTGTTTTGTTGGGAGACACTGAACCAACTCAAGGTATAGCAAAGTAACTACAGACAAACCAGGTAGGAAACGAAAAATATCATCCAAACCATCTGACTTTTTAATTTAACCTTTCATTTTGAAATAATAGATTCTTAAGAAGTTTAAAAAATAGCACAGAGAGGCTCTGTATATCCTTCCCCCATTTGTTACATTTTACATAACAGTAGAACATAAAAATGGAAGTCGGAGGAAGACAGGAGCACCTCATCACTGCTGGGCAAGGGTGGGGGTCAGGCTTCCCACTAGGAAGCGAGCCCAGGGAAGGGTGTGTTTAGCTGGAGTTTGGTCTAAGCTTCTCGCTCCTGCTAGGCTGAGCTTTTCCTGGCTCTTGAATTTAAGGGAGCGGGCTTCCCTTGGAGCTTTAATGATGTGTGCTCTCTGGCACGTGTCTGGATTCCTGGATCCTCCTCCAGAATTCTTTCCAGGATGTATGAGTCCTGTGAGGCATAAATAAAAGCAAAGGATCTCTGTAATGGTCACATTCAATCCTCAGGCCCCTAGGAAGGTGCCCTTTTCTCTTCTTTCCAAGGCTTCTGTTTACTGTACATATAATGTCCAGGGATGGAATTTCAGCTATTCTGAGAAGGGATCCATAGGAAGAAGTGTGTCTACCTCTGAAAACAGAATTGTCCTGTCCTGAAACCAGAGGTTTCTCACATTGGCTTTTTCTACACTTTCATGCTTCATTGCTCCAGGAGATAAATCTTTTCTTTCTTTTTTATATATGCATTGCATAGAACTGAGTATAAGGTGAAATAAAGATACTTAAAAGAAGCATTTATAAAACAAGGCAACTAATTGTTGAAATGGCTAAACAGTAGCTGTTGGAACAAATAAAAACCTGTGATTTTAAATTAAAAAAAAAAAGGTGATGAGGCCATTGGTGAAACAGGGTCTACAGCATTCATCCTGACACTCCACCCTCCTCCAGGTCTTCAGGCATGTATATTCATCCTGAATATAACTAATATGAAGGACATTCCTCTCAGTGCAGCAAGGAGCATAAGCAGGGGAAACCCTAATGAAATGACAAGGTGCTACCTAGGCCTACTTATGTTGTCATGGTGACAGTGGAGGAAAGGGAGAGTGCTTATGAATGCCTTGAATCTTTTACACAATGAGCCCATGGGGTAGGTGTCTCATTGTCCTGCTTTCTGCCACCTTGAATCCCTGAACAGATATCCACAATAGGTAAGAACAGGACAACTGTCTCATATGAACCTATCTTAGGAAGTTTCTATCAAGTAATAGTGGTTCCTACAAGTTCCTCTGAAATAATTATACCCTTCAATTTATAGAGCAATTAAAAAATAAATGATCCTTCCATATAATGATTTATTCAGATGAGGATTAATGAATGCCCAAGCCGTTAGTGGGGCTGGTGGGTAGGAAACAGGATTATTTGCAAGGTGCCAGAGAGTCCCTGTAGAGAATGCTGGCTGTTTGCAAAAGACACTATATCTTCATGATGGAGAATCTGCAAATCACCACCTGGGACAGGCAGGTGTTCTTTGCTTCCTGATGAGATGAAATGGGAAGCACACAGTACCACCTATGGAGCAACCTTGCCAAAAGTTTACCCTGAATCTAAAAAAAATCATCTGTATCCAACTATCAGTCACAGAGAACATGAGGAATAGAAAGACAAATTAAATTTACAACACTGAAAAATAATTTACAAACCCCGAATCTTGGACATAGTGCAAGGCTAGTCCAGACTTTTCAAAAATAAAGGCCATAGGAGAAAAAAAGTCTGGATTATTTTAGATTAAAAGAGCCTAGAGACTCAGAAAGCTTAATGGAGGGTATAAACTTTGAATGGACACTTGCTGGGAAAAATAATCTAAAGACATTTTGGAGACAGTGAGTAAAATTTAATATGGCCTAGAAATCATATAATATTCAAATGTTATTATTAATATCAGTCTCTTCCATCATGAAGCTTCCAGAAGTCTCTATCCTCATCCATCAGAGGGCAGATAGAATGAAAACCACAGTCACAGAAAACTAACCAAATTGATCACATGGATCACAGCCTTGTCTATATCAATGAAACTATGAGCCATGCCAAGTAGGGCCCCTGAAGATGGATGGGTCATGGTGGAGAGTTCTGACAAAACGTGTCCACTGGAGAAGGGAATGGCAAAACACTTCAGTATTCTTGCCTTGAGAACCCCATGGACAGGATGAAAAGGCAAAAAGATATGACATTGAAAGATGAACTCTGCAGGTGAGTAGGTGCCCAATGTGCTACTGGAGATCAGCGGAAAACTAACTCCAGAAAGAATGAAGAGACAGAGACCAAGCGAAAACATCGCCCAGCTGTGGATGTGACTGGTGATGGAAGCAAAGTCCAATGCTATAAAGAACAAAATTGCATAGGAACATGGAATGTTAGGCCCATGAATCAAGGTAAATTGGAAGTGGTCAAACAGGAGATGGTAAGAGTGAACATCAACATTTTAGGAATCAGTGAACTAAAATGAACTGGAATGGTGAATTCAATTCAGATGGCTATCATATCTACTACTGTGGACAAGAATCCCTTAGAAGAAGTGAAGTAGCCAAAATAGTCAACAAAAGAGTCTGAAATGCAGTACTTGGGTGCAGTCTCAAAAATGACAGACTGATCTTGTTCATTTCAAAGGCAAACCATTCACTATGACAGTAAACCAAGTCTATGCCCCAACCACTAATGCCAAAGAAGCTGAAGCTGAACAGTTCTATGATGAAATATAAGACTTTCTAGAACTAATGCCAAAAAAAGGATGTCATTTTCATTGTAGAGGACTAGAATGCAAAAGTAGGAAGTCAAGAGATACCTGGAGTAACAGGCATGTCGGGCATTACAGTACAAAATGAAGCAGAGCAAAGGCTATCAGAGCTTTGCCAAGAGAATGCACTGGTAGTAGCAAACACCCTTGTCCAACAACACAAGTGACAACTCTCCACATGGACATCACCATATGGTCACTAACAAAATCAGATTGATTATATTCATTGCAGCTGAAGATGGAGAAGCACTACACAGACAGCAAAAAAAAAAAAAAAGACCAGGAGCTGACTGTGGCTCCAATCATGACTCATTGCCAAATTCAGACTTATACTGAAGAAAGTAGGGAAAACCACTAGACCATTCAGGTATGACCTAAATAGAATCACTTATGATTATACAGTGGAAGTGACAAATAAATTCAAGGTATTAGATTTGATAGACAGAGTGCCTGAAGAACTATGGATGGAGGTTNGTAGGGAAAACCACTAGATCATTCAGGTATGACCTAAATAGAATCACTTATGATTATACAGTGGAAGTGACAAATAAATTCAAGGTATTAGATTTGATAGACAGAGTGCCTGAAGAACTATGGATGGAGGTTTGGGACATTGCACAGGAAGCAGTGATCAAGACCATCCCCAAGAAAAAGAAATGCTAAAAGGCAAAATGATTGTCTGAGGAGGACTTACAAATAGCTGAGAAAATAAGAGAAGTGAAAGGCAAAGGAGAAAAGGAAAGATATTTCCATCTGAATGCAGGGTTCTAAACAATAGCAAGGAGAGATAAGAATCATTTATTATTGTTATTCATCTTTTTTATTAAATGTATTTTGAAGCCTTAAAAAAAAAAGAAAGGCTTCTTCAGTGATAAATGCAAAGAAATAGAGGAAAACAATAGAATGGGGAAGACTAGATATCTCTTCGAGAAAATTAGAGACACCAAGGGAATATTTCACTCAAAGATGGGGACAATAAAGGACAGAAATGATATGGACCTAACAGAAGAAGAAGATATTAAGAAGAGGAGGCAACAACACACAGAAGACCTATACAAGAAGATATTCATGACCAAGATAACCATGATGATGTGATCACTTACCTAGAATCAGACATCCTGGAATGTGAAGTCAAGTGGGTCTTAAGAAGCATCACTATGAACAAAGCTAGTGGAGGTGATGGAATTCCAGTTGAGCTCTTTCAAATCCTAAAAGATGATGCTGTTAGAGTTCTGCCCTCAATATGCCAGCTAATTTGGAAAACTCAACAGTGGCCATAGGACAGGAAAAGGTCAGTTTTCATTCCAATCCCAAAGAAGGGCAATGCCAAAGGATGTTCAAACTACCACACAATTGCACTCATCTGACATGCTAGCAAAGTAATGCTCAAAATTCTCCAAGCAAGTCTCCAGCAGTATGTGAACTGAGAACTTCCAGATGTTCCAACTGAATTTAGAAAAGGCAGGGGAACCACAGATCATATCACCAACATCCATTGCATCATAGAAAAAGCAAGAGAGTTCCATAAAAATATCTACTTCTGCTTTATTGACTCTGCCAAAGCCTTTGATTGTGTAGATCACAACAAACTGTGGAAAATTCTTAAAGAGATGGCAATACCAGACCACCTTTCCTGCCTCCTGAGAAATCTGTATGCAGTTTAAGAAGCAACAGTTAGAACAAGGCATGGGACAATAGGCTGTTTCCAATTTGGGAAAGGAGTACTTCAAGCCTGTATATTGTCACCCTGTTTTTTTAACTTCTTTGCAACATGCATTGTGTAAAATTCTGGGCTGGATAAAACACAAGCTGGAATCAAGATTGCCATGAGAAATATCTATAACCTCAGATATGCAGATGACACCATCCTTATGGCAGAAAGCAAAGAGGAAAAGCTTCTTGATGAAAGTGAATGAGGAGAATGAAAATGCTAGCTTAAAAATCAGCATCCAAAAAATGAAGATCATGGCATCTCATCCCATCACTTCATGGCAAATAGCTGGGGAAACAATGGAAACAATGAGAAACTTTATTTTCTTGGGCTCCAAAATCATTGCAGATTGTTACTGCAGCCATGAAATTAAGATGCTTGCTCCTTGGAGGAAAAGATATGACCTATCTAGGCAGCATATTAAAAAGCAGAGACATTACTTTGCTGACAAATTTCTATCTAGTCAAAGCTATGGCTTTTGCAGTAATCATGTATGGATGTGAGAGTTGGACCATAAAGAACACTGAGCACTGAAGAATTGATGCTTTTTAAGTGTGTTGTTGGAGAAGACTCTTGAGAGTCCCTTGGACTGCAAGGAGATCCAACCAGTCCATCCTAAAGGAAATCAGTCCTGAATATTAATTTCAAGGACTGATGCTGAAGCTGAATTTCCAATACTTCGACCACCTGATAATAAAGAACTGACTTACTGGAAAAGACCCTGATGCTAGGAAAGACTGAAGGCGGGAGGAGAAGGGGACAACAGAGTATGAGATGGTTGGATGGCATCACAGACTCAATGGAAATGAGTTTGAGCAAGTTCAAGGAGTTGGTGATGGACAGGGTAGTCTGGTGTTTTGTACTCAATGGGGTTGCTAATATTTGGACATGACTAAGTGACTGAAATGAACTGAATTGATGATAATGGTACTGTAGATAAGTAAGAGAATGCCCTTATTTTTGAAAGATGTGTACTGAAATATTTAGAGGTGAGAAGATACCATGTCTAACATTCAAATGGTTTACATATAAAATATGTCAAATAACAGTTCTTAAATCTGTTTATGGTTTCTGCAAGCTATGGACAATAGACCAGTTCTAGTCAACTGGCTGTTTTTATCCATGGTTTAACCTGTTTCAATGGTTAAATAAAATATGAAAGAAATAATATTTTCTGGCATTTGAAAACTATAAGAAAATTAAAATTCCAGTGCCCATATACTTGTGTTGGAACACAGCATTGTTCATTCATTTGCATATTGTCTACAGTTGCTTTTGCATAAGAGCAAATTTTCTTATATGTTGGGAACTTTGGTGATGAATAAAAATCAGCTTCACAAGGAACATCTAAGGTTATCAGAAAAATACTATTTTTTGTTACTTTTAGCATATTTTTACCAGTATATTAAAAGTAAGAAATTGATTTAAAGACATAGGTTAAATGACTTGCCAATGTCCCTATACAGTTGGTAATATAAACCAATTCTAGATTTACTTACCAATAGTAGGTAAATCTAGTATATAAACCCATATCCTTAAGTTCAATAGCTCCTGATGAAACAATTTTTTAAATATGTGTTTTTCTCATTTGAGATCTTCTAAAAGATAATCTGGCCATAACCATTTGTGTTTTAAAAAGCAACTACCTTTCTCTGCATGGGCTTCCCTAGTGGCTCAGATGGTAAAGCATCTGTATGCAATGCAGGAGACCCGGGTTCGATCCCTGGGTTGGGAAGGTCCCCTAGAGAAGGAAATGGCAGCCCACTCCAGTATTCTTGCCTGGAAAATCCCATGGACCGCAGAGCCTGGTAGGTTACCATCCATGGGGTCGCAGAGACTCAGACACGACTGAGTGACTTCACTTTCTCTGCAGTGTTTTCAGTTCAGTTCAGTTCAGTCACTCAGTCGTGTCTGACTCTTCACGACCCCATGAATCGTAGCATGCCAGACCTGCCTGTCCATCACCAACTGCCAGAGTCTACCCAAACCCATGTCTATCAAGTCGGTGATGCCATCCAGCCATCTCATCCTCTGTCATCCCCTTCTTTTCCTGCCCGCAATCCTTCCCAGCATCAGGGTCTTTTCCAATGAGTCAACTCTTTGCATGACATGGCCAAAGTATTGGAGTTTCAGCTTCAATATTAGTCCTTCCAATGAACACTCAGGACTGATCTTTTTTTTTTTTTTTTTTTGCATTTAAACCTTTAAATGAAGCTATTCCCTCTTTATTCAGCAAAATCTTTCATTCAGTAGTTCCATAGAAGACTATTTTTATTTTCCTCATGTAGGAACAGTAGGAAGTTCAGAAATTCTTTATCCCTGATTTATGGAATTATGGTTCAGTTCAGTCACTCAGTCGTGTCCAACTCTTTGCAACCCCATGAACTGAAGCACACCAGGCCTCCCTCTCCATCACCAACTCCTGGAGCTTACTCAAACTCATGTCCATTGTGTTGGTGATGCCATCCAACCATCTCATCCTCTGTCATCCCCTTCTCTTCCAGCCTTCTATCTTTCCCAGCATCAGGGTCTTTTCAAATGAGTTAGCTCTTCGCATCAGGTGGCCAAAGTTTTGGTTTCAGCTTCAACATCAGTCCTTCCAATGAATATTTGGGACTGATTTCCTTTAGGATGGACTGGTTGGATCTCCTTGCAGTCCAAGGGACTCTCAAGAGTCTTCTTCAACACCACAGTTCAGAAGCATCAATTCTTCAGCTCTCAGCTTTCTTTATAGTCCAAATCTCACATCCATACATGACTACTGGAAAAACCATAGCTTTGACTAAATGGACCTTTGTCAGCAAAGTAATGTCTCTGCTTTTTAATATGCTGTCTAGGTTGGTCATAGCTTTTCTCCCAAGGAGCAAACATCTTTTATATTTATGGCTGCAGTCACCATCTACAGTTTTGGAGCCAAAATAAATAAAGTCTGTCACTGTTTCCATTGTTTCCACACCTGTTTGCCATGAAGTGACAGGACAGAATGTCATGATCTTAGTTTTCTGAATGTTGAGTTTTAAGCCCACTTTTTCACTCGCCTCTTTCACTTTCATCAAGAGGCTCTTTAGTTCTTCTTTGCTTCTGCCATAAGGGTGGTGTCATCTGCATATCTGAGGTTATTGATATTTTTCCCGGCATTCTTGATTCCAGCTTGTGCTTCATCCAGCCTGGCATTTCTCATGATATACTCTACATAGAAGTTAAATAAGCAGGGTGACGCTTCAACAGTATGTGAATCGTGAGCTTCCAGATGTTCAAGCTGGATTTAGAAAAGGCAGAGGAACCAGAGATCAGATTGCCAACATCCGTTAGATCAAAGAAAGAACAAGGGAGTTCCAGAAAACCATCTACTTCTGCTTTATTGACTACACCAAACCCTTTGACTGGATCACAACAAAGTGGGAAATTCTCAAAGAGATGGGAATACCAGACCACCTGACCTGCTTCCTGAGAAATCTGTATGCAGGTCAAGAAGCAACAGTTAGAACTGAACATGGAACAGCAGACTGGTTCCAAATAGGAAAAGGAGTACGTCAAGGCTGTATGATCTCCTTTAGAATGGACTGGTTGGATCTTCTTGCCGCCCAAGGGACTCTCAAGAGTCTTCTCCAACAACACAGTTCAAAAGCATCAATTCTTCGGGGCTCAGATTTCTTCAGAGTCCAACTTTCACAGCCATACATGACCACTGAAAAAACCATAGCCTTGACTAGATGGACCTTTGTTGGCAAAGTAATGACTCTGCTTTTAAATATGCTATCTAGGTTGGTCATAACTTTCCTTCCAAGGAGTAAACGTCTTTTATTTTATTTATTTATTTTTTTTTAATTTTATTTTTACTTTATTTTACTTTACAATACCGTATTGGTTTTGCCATACATTGACATGAATCCACCATGGGTGTATATTAGCTCCCAATCCCGAATCCCCCTCCCACCTCCCACCCCACATCATCTCTCTGGCTCATCCCTGTGCACCAGCTCCAAGCATCCTGTATCCTGTATCGAACATAGGCTTGTGCTTCGTTCTTACATGTTAGTTTACATGTTTCAATGTTCCATACTATTTCTGTCCTTTATCGAGCCCATCTTTGCATGAAATGTTCCCTTGGTATCTCTAATTTTCTTGAAGAGATCTCTAGTCTTTACCATTCTGTCGCTTTCCTCTATTTCTTTGCATTGATCTCTGAGGAAGGCTTTCTCATCTCTCCTTGCTACTGTTTAGAACCTTGCAATCAGATGCAAATATCTTTCCTTTTCTCCTTTGCTTTTTGCTTCTTTTAACAGTTATTTGTAAGGTATATATATATATATATATATATATATATATGAAGTGAAGTGAAGTGAAGTTGCTCAGTCATGTCCGAGTCTTTGTGACTCCATGGACTGCAGCCTACCAGGCTCCTCCCTCCATAGGATTCTCCAGGCAAGAATACTGGCGTGTGTTGCCATTTCCTTCTCCAGTGGATCTTCCCGACCCAGGGACTGAACCCGGGTCTCCCACATTCCAGGCAGACGCTTTAACCTCTGAGCCACCAGGGAATTATTTATATATATATATATATAAAGTTGAATCACTTTGGTGTACACCTGAAGCTAATACAACATTGCAAACTAACTCTACTTCAGTTAAAAAAAATACATTCACAAACAGCAAGTATCAGAACACAATTTATATTATAAGACCATTGCTGTAAAATCACTGCACATTACTATGGAGTTTTTAGACATTGTGTATATCTATATCTGCTTCTGTGGAAAATTGTAAATACACAAAATGCATGGGAGAGAGTATCTCAGAAGAGGAAGGGAGAATTAGACCTGGGGAGGGAAGAATAGATAGAGGAGGATTTAGTCACGGAATTTTTGTTTGATCTGACTAAATCATGTCAAAATGTTAACAATTGTTCATGGTGGGTGGTGAGTACATGAGTTCTTAAAGTGTTCTGTGGTTTTTCTGTAAAGTCACCTGGATACTGCCCCCCACCCCCGGGGCCATCTTCTCAACAGATCACTGCTGCCGCCCGCGCCCCCCGCCCCGCCCCAGCCCGCCCAGATTCCTGCTTCCCGGGTCCTGCTCTCTTCACAAGGCTTGAGGCCTAGGGGGCAAAGGCTCTGACTTTTACTCGCCCAGGGCTTGCCATCTTCTTTTGATGTTTTGCCAAATCCCTACTTATACCTTTAATAAATAGCCCTTTGATTAAATTCTAAAATTTTCTTATTTTGAGAAAGAAATACAGCTGGGACCTACAATTTCACCACTTACTGCTTTTTCTGAGTCAATGCAATTTCATAAAAGAAATAAATGACAGGAAAATATTGGAAAGTATGTGGCAAAATGGGCTTCCCAAAGTATGTGGCAAAATGGGCTTCCCAAAGTGTGTGGCAAAATGGACTTTCCTGGTGGCTCAGCGAGAAAGAACCCACCTGCAGAAGATGCAGGAGACACTGGTTTGATCCCTGGGTTGGGAAGATTCCTTGGAAGAGGACATGGGAACCTGCTCCAGTATCCCAGCCTGGAGAATTCCATGGGGTTGCAGAGAGGCAGACATGACTGAAAACACTAAGCATAGCACAGCATATGGCAAAAGTTATCATTATTTACAGATGATTTGATTACTTACATACAGAGTTAAAAAGGAATCAGCTGCAACAATAAAAGAAATAAGATGCTTTACTAAGTGTAATTATTAGGAAGGTATAAACAATATTAATAATTATATACAGAGACATCCTTAAAAGTTAATAAAACTGGGGGAGAGAGATGAGCAGGCAGATAGCATAGATTTTTAGGGCAGTGGAACTACTTTGTGTGATACTATAAAGGTAATGCACATTTGTCCAAACCCACACATGTGCTGCTCCAACAATGAGCCCTAATATAAAGTAAGAACTTCAGGTGATAAGGATGTGTCAGTGTAGATGGTAACCACTCCTGCAGGGTAAGTGGGGGAGGCTGGGCACGTGTGAGCGCAGGGAAACCCCTGTACCTTCCACTCAAGTTTGAACTTTTTTTTTCATAAAAAGAAACTTGCTTGAGGGAAGTTATACACTGTCATGTAGTTTTTCATGCAAATCCTTGGAGTATCTTGGGGAAAAAATCTTTACATCACTGTTCTATAATGAAGATATTTGATTTCAAATATTTTAAAACTAATAAACACAAGATAACATATGAACAAGGATTTGAACAACAACAATCATGGAAGATCTCTTATAATTTTTAAAAAGAAATCAAATTACATTGAGAGAGCTTCTAGTTCCTACAGAAAATGAGTAAGCTTTCTATGGCCACACTCCCCCTATGATTACTACTAAAATCTCTGGACAGAATACAATAAGTAACCACTGGAGGATTCTGTTAATTATACAAACAAAAGAAGGTAGGCTGTGGAGAGGAGCTAAAACTGGAGTGACAACTCCTGAGACAATGAAGTTCCCATATTATTTTCCTCTCATGGCTTTGAGCTGATTGTGGGTCCCCACTGTGGAGTCATATCATTGCGGAAATTCAGCTTCTGTGCACCAGTGCTGGATTAAATCTCAGAGACACAGTTTTGGGTAAAGCCAAAAGAAATGGCTTTATTGCTTTGTCAGGCAAAGGGGAACAGAGTGGACTAGTGCCTTCGAGTCTGTGTGTCCCACCCTGGAGGGGTTAGGGTTAGTCTTACAGTAATGATTCAAGGAGCAGGGAGTGATCAACTCATGGACAATCTTCTGATTGTGAGGTAACTGGAAGTCAGCATCATCAATCCTCTCATTCCAACTGGTTGACAATCTATGTGCTTGTGGTCAGCAGTTTTCATCTGGAGGGTGTCTGCTTCCTATAAAAACATCACAGTAATATGTGTCAGGCCATTATGTATATATCTTTCAGAGAAAAACGAGTTTGTTGATTCTGCCACGTGGCAGATTTATGGCTCAAATTGCTACCAGTTCCCCAGCCCAACAGCTATTCTTATTTTCTGTGTGTGTGTGTGTGTGTGTGTGTATGTGTTACTTGCTCAGTTATGTTCAACTCTTTGCAACCCCAAGTACTGCACCCCACCAGACTCCTCTTTCCCTGGAATTCTCTAGGCAAGAACACTGAAATGGGTTACTGTTCCCTTCTCCAGGGTTTCTTCCTGACCCACGGACCAAACCTAGGTCTTCTGCATTGCAGGCACATTCTTTATCATCAGAGCCACCAGGGAAGCCCATTCTTTGTTTCTACATTTTCACGTTTCCCTATCATTAAGTTTTGAGTCAGCCTTTTACTTCAAAAGATAAGGACATAGAGGTTTATATATGGTTTCCATATGTCATCTAAGGAGGTTAAAGTTAAAATCACTACTTTTTGTCCAGAGGCATCATGAAAAACACCCCTGTGGTGGGAGGATGGTAGAGGCAGGCACTGTTCATATGTTTAGTTCATATTCTTCTTCTGTAGCTTTGTCCCAGGAGTAGGTCCCAATTATGGAACTGTATCTACATCAAAGGCAAGTGTACATAAAAATTTTCTGGCCAGAGGCACCAGAAAAAACACTCTTTCATATCAGAGGTAGAAATCCTACAGAGAAGACAACAGAAAGGGGGATTCTTCATTCTCTGCATGAGTCCACACATCCTGGAGCTCATACGGGGCAGTGAACATGGAGGAGAGACCCAGACAAGTATAACAGAGACTTGGGGACAAAAGTAAGATTTAAATCATCACATAAGTCTTAAAGAATTCTTTAATGGCACATACACAGAACAGACCCAATGCAGTGGAACAAAAGGCCTCAAACAAATCTAAGACTGGAACTAGTACTCACAGAAAGCAGGACAGAACCTGGAATCTGATCCTATCTGTACTGATTGGCTGTTAAAATATTAACATTTTTCAGGAGATTTGAATGGGACTGATGGTCTACATAACATCATATTCAAAGACTTTATGACAGCAAATGTATTAATAATTCTGTCAAAGAGGTAAAAATACAATTGAAATGAATGGAAAGGAGTTTACAACAGAGAAATAAAAACTTAAAGAGAAGCAAATAATAACTTAAGAACTTAAAAATAGAATAGGCTAACTAGCAAAATTGGCTTAGGAGCAAAACAGAAATGACTGAGGAAAGAACTGGTGAACCTGCAGACAGATCATAGCAGCCTGAACACGCCCGATCCGTTCTGATCTCAGAAGAAAGCTTAAAATATATTAAAAGTTAAGAAAATGATATACTAAAATATCAAAATAATACTACTATTATTTAATCTAACTATTGAAATAGCAGACAGGCAGTAAAATTGGAATGATGAAATAAGAACAAGAAAGGCCAAAAAAAAAAAAAATTAAAAACTGGAAGAATAAAATTTAATATCAATGATTATATTAAATATAAATGATCCACAGGCATTTATTAAGAAATAATTAAAAGGTCATTTATATTTTAAAATATAATATAGAAGTATACATTGTTTACTAGTAGCTTAACTGGTAAAGAAACTGCCTGCAATGTGGGAGACCTGGGTTCAATCCCTGGGTTGGGAAGATCCCCTGGAAAAGGGAAAGGCTACCCACTCCAGCATTCTGGCCTGGAGAATTCCATGGACTGTATAGTCTATGGGGTCGCAAAGAGTCGGACATGACTGAGCGACTTTCAATTTCATACATTGTTTTTAAGAAAACCATGCTAAATGTAAAAAAGAAAAAAAGTCTTGACCATGTAAGATAGATAGTAATGTAAGCCTGGTTCAACAGTCAGAATGCAATTTACCAGATCAACTGAATAAAAAGAAAAATACATAACAGTCTTAATGGATGAAAAACAATCATTCAAAAATTCCACTCAATAAATATCTTCAGCAAACTAAAATAGAAGAGATTTGCTCAACCTGATCACGGACACCTGTGAGAAACCTACAGGTAACAACATACAGAGTAGAGAAAGATTACATGCTTTCTCCCTAAGTAAGAAGCGATTCAAGAAGATCCACTTGCAGATTTACAAGCAGGTTCTAATTAGTGCAAGGAGGCAAGAAAAAGAAAAAGAAGACATATAAATCAGAAAGGAATAAATAAAGTGCCACTTTTCACAGATGACATCATAGTCTACATAGAAAATGCCATTCTATTTTTCAGTTGTTCAGTCGTATCTGACTCTTTGTGACCCCATGTACTGCAGGACAGCAGACTGCCCTGTCCTTCACCACATCACAGAGCTTGCTCAAACTTATGTCCATTGAGTTCGTAATGCCATCCAACCATCCTCCTCTGTGGTTCGCTTCTCCTTCTACCTTCAGTCTTTTCCACCATCAGGATCTTTTCTAATGAGTCAGATCTTCACATCAGGTAGCCAGTGTACTAGAGCTTCAACTTCAGCATCACTCCTTCCAAAGAATATTCAGGACTAATTTCCTTTAAGATGGACTGGTTTGATCTCCTTGCAGTCCAAGGGACTTACAAGAGTCTTCTCCAACACCACAGTTCAAAAGCATCAACTCTTTGGTTTTCAGCCTTCCTTATGGTCCAACTCTCATATCCATACATGACCACTGGAAAAATCATAGCCTTGACTAGATGGACCTTTGTTGGCAAAGTAATGTCTCTGCTTTTTAAAACACTGTCTATGTTTGTCATAACTTTTCTTCCAAGGAGCAAATGTCTTTTAATTTCATGGCTGTAATCACCATCCACAGTGGTTTTGGAACCCAAGAAAATAAAGTCTGTCACTGTTTCCGCATCTATTTGCCATTAAGTAATGGAACCAGATGCCATGATCTTAGTTTTTTTGAATGTTCAGTTTTAAGCCAGCTCTTTCACTCTCCCTCTCCTCTTTCAAATTTATCCAGAGGCTCTTTAGTTCCTTTTCACTTTCTGCCATAAGAGTGGTGTCATCTGCATATCTGAGGTTATTGATATTTCTCCAGGCAATCTTGATTCCAACTTGTGCTTCATCCAGCCTGGCATTTCACATAATGTACTCTGCTGCTGCTGCTGCTAAGTCACTTCAGTCGTGTTCAACTCTGTGCGACCCCATAGACGGCAGCCCACCAGGCTCCGCCGTCCCTGGGATTCTCCAGGCAAGAACACTGGAGTGGGTTGCCATTTCCTTTTCCAATGCATGAAAGTAAAAATTGAAAGTGAAGTCACTGAGTCGTGTCCAACTGTCAGCGACCCCATGGACTGCAGCCTACCAGGCTCCTCTGTCCATGGGATTTTCCAGGCAAGAGTACTGGAGTGGGATGCCATTGCCTTCTCCGAATGTACTCTGCATATAAGTTAAATGAGCAAGGTGACAATATACTGCTTTGACGTACTCCTTTCCCGATTTGGAACCAGTCTGTTGTTCCATGTCTGGTTCTAACTGTTGCTTCTTGACCATCATACAGGTTTCTCAGGAGGCAGGTAAGGTGGTCTGGTATTCCCAGCTCTTTAAGAATTTTCCACAGTTTTTGTGATCCACACACTGGAGAAGGCAATGGCAACCCACTCCAGTATTCTTGCCTGGAGAATCCCAGGGACAGGGGAGCCTGGTTGGGCTGCCGTCTATGGGGTCGCAAAGAATTGGACCCGACTGAAGCAACTTAGCAGCAGCAGCAGCAGCAGCAGCATTCAAAGGATGTAGCGTAGTCAATGAAGAAGGAGTTTTTCTGGAATTCTCCTGCATTTTCTATGATCCAACAGATGTTAGCACTTTGATCTCTGGTTACTGTGCCTTTTTAAAATCCACCTTGAACATCTGGAATTCCTTGGTTCACGTATTTTTGAAGCCTAGCTTGGAGAAATTTGAGCATTACTTTGCTAGTATGTGAAATGAGTGCAACTGTGTGGTAGTTTGAACATTCTTTGGCATTGCCCTTCTTTGGAATTGAAATGAAAGCTGAAATCTGTACAAAAGAGATACTAGAAATAATAAGTGAGCTAAGCACAGGCACAAGACACAAGTTCATACATAAAAGTAAATTACGTTTCTTCGTTTTAAAAATGAACAACTGAAACATGTATAATATCATGTAAGAAATGAATTGCCAGTCTACGTTCATTGCAGGATACAGGATGCTTGGGGCTGGTGCACCGGGATGACCCAGAGAGATGGTACGGGGATGGAGGTGGGAGGAGGGTTCAGGATTGGGAACTCATGTACACCCGTGGCGGATGCATATTGATCTATGGCAAAACAAATACAGTATTGTAAAGTAAAATAAAGTAAAAAAAAAAAAAAAAAAAGAAGTGGAAATTGAAGTTTTAAAAGGACAACTTACAATAGCACCAAAAGACATGAAATAATTATCTACCAAATATTGATAATTATATTTTGTCTCTATGTTGAAAACTAATAGCTAATTAAATATTTAATTAAATGAAACCAAAGAAGACAAATAAATGGAGACACAACAGATTAATGTATTGGAAGATGTTTCTGAAAATGAATCTATGTACTCAATGCAATGTATACCAATATTCAGTATTAAAAAATACCAATATTAAATTTATATGGAAAGTAAAAGAAAGTATAAATCCAAAACAATTTTTAAAACAAAGAATATATTTGGAGGACTGATTTAAAAACTGAAAATTTTTTTTCAGGCATGCAGATGACACCACCCTTATGGCAGAAAGTGAAGAAGAACTAAAGAGCCTCTTGATGAGAGTGAAAGAGGAGAGTGAAAAAGTTTGCTTAACACTCAGCATTCAAAACACTAAGATCATGGCATACAATCCCATCACCTCATGACAAATAGATGGGGAAACAATGGAAACAGTGAGAGACTTTATTTTCTTGGGCTTCAAAATCACTGCAGATGATGACTGCAGCCATGAAATTAAAAGACGTTGGCTCCTTGGAAGAAAAGCTATAACCTACCTAGACAGCATATTAAAAAGCAGAGACATTACTTTGTTGACAAAGGTCTATCTAGTCAGGGCTATAGGTTTTCCAGTAGTCATGTATGGCTGTGAGAGTTGGACTATAAAGAAAGCTGCGTGAGGAAGAACTGATGCTTTTGAACTGTGTTGCTGGATAAGACCTTGGACTGCAAGGAGATCAAACCAGTCGATCCTAAAAAGAAATCAGCCTTGAATATCCATTCATTAGAAGTACTGACGCTGAAGCTCCAATACTTTGGCCACTGGATGCAAAGAGCTGACTCATTTGAAAAGATCCTGATGCTGGGAAAGATTGAAGGCAGGGGGAGAAGGGGACAACAGAGGATGAGATGGTTGGATGGCATCACTGACTCAATGGGCATGAGTTTGAGCAAGCTCTGAAAGTTGGTGATGGATAGGGAAGCCTGGCGTGCTACAGTCTATGGGGTCTCAGAGTCAGAAATGACTGAGAGACTGAACTGAACTGAAAACTGTTTTAATCAAGACTTCCCTCATGGCTCAATGGTAAAGAATCTGCCTGCAGTGCAGGAGACCTGGGCTTGATTCCTGGGTCAGGAAGATCCCCTGGAGGAAATGACTAGCCACTCCAATATTCTTGCGTCTAGAATCCCATGGACAGAGGAACCTGATGGGCTGCGGTCCCTGCGGTCGCAAAGAGTCAGCCAAGACTGAGGCACTAACACTTTCACTTTCACTCTCGTATGGCATTGAGATTCCCTGGTGGTCCAAAGGCTAAGACTCCACCCTCCTAATTTCAGAGGGCTTGGGTTTGATCCTTGGTCAGGGAACTAGATCCCACATGCCACAACTAAGATTTCAAATGTTGAAACTAGAAGACCCTGTATGCCACAAGGAAGATAGAATATCCCATGTGCCACAACTAAGATCCAGTGCAGCCAAATAAATAAACAAAAATAAACCTTAAAAAAAAAAGACTGTGTGGTGTTGGTGAAGTAATAGACACAAAGAACAAAGAAACATAGTAAAAGCATCAAGAAATAGTCTGACACACAAATGTATGGTGATTAATTAATTAACTAATTTAATAGGAGGATAATTACTTTACCATGTTGTGTTGGTTTCTGCTGTACAACAACACGAATCAATCATAGCTCTATGTATATCTGCTCCCCCTTGAACCTCCCTCCAATTCCTACCCCATCCTACTCCTCTAGGTCATCACAGAGTGCCAGGCTGGGCTCCCTGTGCCATGTAGCAGCTTCCCACGAGCTAACTACCTGTTAGCTATTTTACCCATGGTAGTGTATATATACATGTATTGGTGCTACTCTGTCAATTTGTCCCACTGTCTCCTTCCCTCACTGTGTCCACAGTCTATTCTCTCTGCATCTCTATTCCTGTCCTGAAAATAGCTTCATCAATACCTTTTTTCCAGATATCATATATATACATCAATATAAAATATTTGTTTTTATCTTTATGATTTATTTCAGGCTCTAGGTACATTCACCTAAGTTCAACTGATTCATATTTGTGCCTTTTAATGGCTGAATAATATTCCATTGTGCATATGTACCACAACTTCTATATCTGTTTAGCCTAGACATAGAAAAAATCATAGAAAAAAATTGCTATATATATTTGATTTCTTTTAATAATCTATAATGGAATAGAATCTGAAAATATATATATAAATATATAACTGAATCTCTTTGCTACACAACTGAAACTAACAGAGC
>SJYT01070509.1:196247-412528 GCA_006410635.1 Cephalophus harveyi | reverse complement strand
GCATTATAAATTAATGATAGTTCAATTAAAAATGTTATAGCTTTGGGTCAGGTAAAGATTTCCTAGCTATAAATAAAAATGCAACTCATTAAAAATAAATTAAATACAGGGAGCCCAGACTGGTGCTCTATTACAACCTAGATGGGTGGACTAGAGAGGAGGAGAGGAAGGGGAGGGAGGGAGGGGATATTTATAATATATAATTATAACTAATTCACATTGTTATATGGCAGAAACCAACACTGTAAAACAACATTGTAAAGCAATTTTCCTCTGATTAAAAACTGAACAAAATAATTGACAGAGATTATTAAAATTAAAAAAATTCCATAAAAATACAAACCACAGACTGGGAGACAATATTTGCAAAACACACATGACAAAGGAGTTCTATCTAAAATATATGATGAACTGCCAGAATCCAGTATGAAAATAAACAGTTTAACAACAAATGAGCTGAACTGCCTCTTCACCAAAGAAGGTATACTAATAGCATGTAAGTATATGAAAAGATGCATGTCACGTTAGGGAAGGCAAATTAAATCACAATAAAGCATCATCACTACATGCATAATGAAATGGTATTAAATAAATAAATAGCATGTGGAGAGGAATTTGTGTATTTTTGAAGAACTATTTTGTGAAATCGATTAAAGATTTAATGAACACAGACTTAGATACAGTAATTCTACTTCTAAGAATTTGTTAATTTTCATACATTTAAGCAAAGATATACAAGGTTATCCACCTAATGTATATGTGTATGAAAGTTTTCTATCTATTAAAATACAAAGAGAATCTATATGAGATTGATAACTATAACTGTAGCTAGAGAATTGGATGGGAAAGTAGGGATGGGAAGACATTTATTTTTTAATTTATACTCTTCTCTACTGTATTTCTCTCCAACTTTTACAATAGGTTTGCATTTCTTCTATAATTAAAAGCCTAAACAAATGAGCATGATAGAAATTAATATGCAGTGGAATAGGCAGGATGTGTTGTTAGCATTTGGCAAATTGAAGGATTCCAAGTTCCAAGTTAAGACACACTTTCAAAGAACTCTAGTCCAGTAAATTGCATTGCACCATCTGTTTTTGGCTCCCCATAAAGTGGAATGTGGTGCCTAAAATACCCTCTTTAATAAGTGCAATTTTGTCACTTAAAGCTATGTTCTTTCTGTCATTGTGTCAGTGTAACATAGTCCCTCCCCCGTATTCTGAAGCTGGCTTCTCCACAATGGGTATTATAATGTCATACTTTGTTATCCTCCCCTACATCAGTTGTTTATAACTTTTTAAGGAAAACAGAAGTCTGCTATGTATTTTCTGTTCTGCATTGGTCTGAATGCAGTTCTTCCTGCATGGTGCTCAGGAAAGGTAGCTGATTCGGCCCCTCAACCCCACCCTCTGGGTCTCTACCTCATTACTCCAGTTCAGGGCCTTTGCCTAGATTACCGTAAGTGATTTAACTTATCTCTGAAACTCCAGCACATTCTTCAGACCTGCTGCCCCTGGAGCATCCAGATGGAGCTTTCTAAAGCATAATTACAGCCCTGGCACCCCTGCCTAAACTCCATCAGTACCTCCCACTTCTCCCTACAACTCCAGCCTCATCACTCATCACCCTGTCCCAGCCAAGCAAAACTTCCCAGCCACTACACTCCCTCATGCTTGGGGCATACTCCTCTTTCTTCTCCCTCAACCACCCTGGCCCTGGCCCCTACAGTTCTTCACCAGAAGCCTTTCTTGACCTGTCTCAACTAAGAGTCCCTCCAAGTGGTTTACTTAACTGTCCTGTGTTTTCATACAACCAAGGTCCACATGAATCATTTCATTATACACCTGACCCCCCAACTACTGGATAAACTCCAAGGGCAGGAACTTTACCTAATCCATTTTTCTATTTGCTGTGCAGAGCACAGTGTCTACGACAGGATCAATACCCTAAAAATGCTTGCTTAATTGAATAAAGAGACCAACCCCAACAGTGGAGAAAATGACATCTTTAAGTTGACATTCAGTTGCCTGGAAACACTAAGATGTTGGTTCTGTGAATCATCATACTTCAGACAATAAAAACACAGCCATTGAACAATGATTTTTTTTTTTTTCCACACGCACATTGAGAAGCAAATGTAAACAGATGGTGAGTGGGCCAAAGTTTTTACTTTGTCAAAAGACAGTTTCATGGGTCAGTCTCCAATCAATGTACAATTGATATGCTTTTGGAGCAGTTGTCATAAAAACTGTCCTAGGTTTCATTCGCCTTCCAGTTATGCCTCCTTGTTTTAGATATGTCCTTCCTTGGCGCTGTTTTACTGAATGGAATACCGGCATCAAACTGAGTGACATTTCACCCTGCCATTTAAGAGTATAGATGAACATAGTAGGGATTGTCAACCACTTGCTGAACTGAGGTGTGTGGGACAAGGAAAACAATGACCCAGGGTGTCTGTGTGCAGGTGAGAACAACAGAGGCCCTTATTTTCTTGTTTTGTTTTTGTTTGTTTTTAATTAACAAAGAAAATAATCCAAAAGGTCAGAGTGTTGAGGAAGTTGCTAAACTGAGATTGTGCCCCTCTGATATCCAGCTGGCAAGATCAGAGAGGTAACCATCCCCCTATGTGCCAGACATAGGGGGACCCCTGAGTTGGGCATTCCCTATTTAGTTTTTGGTGTTACTCTCCTGGTTCAACAGAGGAGGGCACTGAAGTGCATTGAACAGAGGGAGGTTAGGAGTTTGCTCAAGGGACCCAGTTCACCAGTGCAAGAGCCAGCCTCAGAGTCAGCCCTGAGCAGCACCAGATGAAGGTTCTGTGCCCCTTCCTGGCCCAGTCAGCTGATACCGGATGTGAGGGGCTGAGGAGAGTGCTGCCACTCTGCAGACTTCACAAGTGAGACCGTAGCTGGCTGTTTTCTTCGTAGGCCAGGATCCAGCTGCTTTTCAGAAGGTGACACTTCTCTTTGGCCTCCCAGGGAAGGGGGCTGAGTACGGTGTGCAGCCACCTCTACCACGCAGCCTGTGCCAGCTGTGGGTGGCATCCAGGGCTCCCCTGTGCTGGCTAACGGGTGGTCTGTCCTGCTGTGAGGTCCCCTGCAAGCGCTCCGCCGCAGCTGATGCTCCGAGAGGCAAGGCTGCCTTTTACTCACTGGCCGGCAGCCAGTGCCGCCCACGGCAAGCTCAGGTACACAGAGTGAGTGGGGTACGGAGAGCTCCTGCTTGTTCTCCAGCTCCTCGCTGCTGAGGCTGCCCCTTGTTTATCTCACTAACAGTGGAATGTTCCAGGGCACCGAGAGTCAAGAGGGGAGCTGAGGGCAGGGATCAGCATGGCCTTGGTTCACTGAATGTTGTGAACACTCACGCATCTTTTTTATCATAAAGTATTTCTGGTCTTCTTAAAAGAAGGAGGTGCCATAAGTAAGACCCCCGTTACACCACTGGATATTTTTCCAGGACATTTTACAAAGACTTGCTTATGAAACAATCTAATGCTCTGTGCAGTATGGTCTGGTAATCTGAATTTAAGAGCAACATCCCCTCCCAATACTTTGTGGGTTCCCACTCAGTGAAGCTGTTAGTAACAGTTGTCAGACCCTATCAGGCTACCAGGGCTTGTTAACATCATTTGCAAGTCCTTTTCTGTTTATGGTCAGAGTTATCATTTAATGATCATGGGGCCTGGTAGAGTAGATAGTAAGAGAAGCCCTTTAACAATGGGAAAGGGGTGTCCTAGGATTCCGGGAACCTGGACAAGCACACAGTCCATAAGTGGACCGCCTCCCCTCCTATGTAACAGGTAGCCAGGGAGGGCAGCCCCTGGGGCCCTGATTTCCTTTGTTCTTCAGGCAGTCACACTCTTGTTGAAGTGCCCAGCCCTTGTCGCTCTGCTGAGATCTCCCTGCTGTCTAAGAACACAGGCAGGAAACAAGGCAAACTCTTAGGAGGTTCTTCCAGGTTTATAGGAGCCTACCTTCTAATTGGCCTTCCAGAAAGTGAGCCCTGGTGTGCATGTTTCTGTGTGACCGTATAAGCCTTGGTGCATTTATTTATACAGAAGTGAGTGTCATAGAGAAGAACATATCTGATTCAATATTAGATCTGTTCCTTTGGCCTTTGTGTTCTGTTTCCTGTGCTTAGTCATGCGGGTTTTCCACTTTTGTAAAAGAATATTGCCTATAGCCTGAAATATACAGGATAGCTTATTCTCTGGGCTTTAAGAGTTTATTCATTTAGAGAGAAAAAGTTGCAGAACAGAGAATAGCATTTGTCTTGTTAGAGGTTTATAAGAACATCATGATCTGACCTAGTGGATAGCGACAAGAACAAAGGATTCCTACACTAAGAAATCTGCAACACCTAAGCAGGCTTCTCCCTCCCTTTGCCTTTAAAAGCACTTTGCTCAGGGCCAAAGGGAAGACGGCGGTCAGAGAAGACATGAAGGCCAAGTCTCCCCAAGCCTGAAACATCCACCAAACACTGGTGGGAGCCCTCTAACGACCAGACTGACAGGGAGCGACCATGCCCCAGGTGAGGAGAATGGGGGAAGGCCGAGGCAGGGGGCTGGTGTGACCCAGGGGCTACTGGGGGTGGGAAAGAGATTTGGGTATCAGAAGAGGCACACCTGCCTGTTGGTGAGGGGTAGGGACCCTCGGGGATGGGAAGATCCATCAGGGGAAGCCCCGGAGGGTCCCCATACACTTGGCCGTGGGGAGCCTTCTGGGGCCATGGGCCTGTCCTCTTCTCTCAGGGGCCCCTCTGCCCTTGGGGGCCCTCCCCACCCTCCTAGCCAAGCCATCTGCCCTCCAGAGCACCCTCTGCTCTTCAGGGCCCCCTCTGCTGCGATGGGTCCTGCAAGCACGCAAGAGAGGTGGGAAGAGACACATAATCCCAATGTCCGCTGCAGCACTATTTATAGTAGCTAGGACTTTGAGGCCGGATAAGGCAATGGCACCCCACTCCAGTACTCTTGCCTGGAAAATCCCATGGATGGGGGAGCCTGGTAGGCTGCAGTCCATGGGGTCGCTGAGTCAGACACGACTGAGCGACTTCACTTTGACTTTTCACTTTCATGCATTGGAGAAGGAAATGGCAACCCACTCCAGTGTTCTTGCCTGGAGACTCTCAGGGATGGCGGAGCCCAGTGGGCTGCCGTCTGTGGGGCCGCACAGAGTCGGACACGACTGAAGCGACTTAGCAGCAGCAGCAGCAGCAGCAGGACTTTGAGGCAAGCTAGATGCCCATTGACAGATGAGTGGATAAAGAAGCAGTGGTACAAATATAAATATGGAATATTACTCAGCCATAGAAAGGGACAAATGTAAGTCAGTTGAATTGAGGTGGGTGAACCTATAGACTGTTATACAGAGTGAAGGAAGTCAGAAAAACATAGCTATTATATATTAATGCAAATATATGGAATCTAGAAAAATGATACTAATAAACATATTTGCAGAGCAGGAATAGAGACGCAGACCTAGAGAACAGACTTTGGACAGAGTGAGGGAAGGAGACGGTGGGACAAATTGAGAGGGTAGCATTGAATATATACATTACCATGTGTAAAACAGATAGCTAGTGGGAAGTTGCTGTATGATATAGGAAGCTCAGTGGGGTACTCTGTGACACCTAGAGAGATGGGGTAGGTTAGGGATGGAGGTTCAAAAAGAGGTGACCTATGTGTACTTATTACTGATCCATGTTGTTGTGTGTCAGTAGCCAACACAGTATTGTAAAGCAATTATCCTCCAATAAAAAAATTAAAATACAATAAAAAAAGAAATATTTAAATGTGCTTTCCTGAAATCCTTCAGAGAATTTGGTGTTTGGGGGGCATGAGTCACCCATCTCCTTGCTTGGCCCTTCGATAAACCTTTTCTCTCCTCCAAACTCTGATGTTTTGGTTTGTTTGGCCTTACTATGTGTAGGTCACATGAACTTGCATTTGGTAACAGGAAAAAAAATTCAAGATGCATTATTAGTAATTGAAGTTAAACATGCTATAAGGACCAAGTGCATCACAGGTTTGCTGGTCTCACAGCCCTTGAGCAGAAGGGCCGCCTCCATCTTTTAGCAGCTGCCTGCCTTGGCTCTCATCCTGTCCTGTCGTGTGGCAATCACATGTCTGCATACAGAGGTTGCATGTATTCTGTGCCTGTCTGGAGGAGAAAAGTCTCCTGACTTTGGGATCTCTGAGTGCTAGTACATGTCAATTAATTGTGTGATTCATTTCTGAGCCAAGAAACTATTTTTCCCCTGAGTCAGTTTTCTCATCTCTCATTCTGCTGCTGAAAAGTTAAATACAGAGGTCACAGTGTGGCCTGTAAAGATAATGTATCATCTGATTTCTCTTCCATTTCTGTCCCCTGAGAGTTAACAAGATGTGAGCATACTGGAGGAAACTGATGCACCACAGACCAGCAGGATCTGCTGAGAGGTCCCCAGAGGCTGAATGAGAAAGAAGACCCTTGACCCAAAGACCAACCACCCTGTGTAAAGGGATGAAGATGGAAGGCTAAAGGAAGTGCAGGTGGGAGGAGCTGGGCTTTCTGCAGAAATGTCTCCTTATTCTCTCTTGGGGAAAAAGAGTCAAAGGACCCATAAATTCTTAGAACAAGAGGAGGGGAACAAGATTTCAGTTAAGTTCAGGTGCTCAGTCATTTCTGACTATTTGTGACCCCATGGACTGCAGCACGCCAAGCTTCCCTGGCCATCACAAACTCTGCAGCTTACTCAAACTCATGCCCATCAAGTCAGTGATGCCATCCAGCCATCTCATCCTCTGCCATGCCCTTCTCCTCCCACCTTCAATTTTTCCCAGCATCAGAGTCTTTTCTAGTGAGTCAGTTCGTATCAGGTGGCCAAGTGTTGGAGTTTCAGCTTCAGCATCAGTCCCTCCAATGAATATTCAGGACTGATTTCCTTTAGTATGGACTAGTTGGATCTCCTTGCAGTCCAAGGGATTTCAAGAGTCTTCTCCAACATCATAGTTCAAAAGCATCAATTCTTTGGTGTTCAGCCTTCTTTATAGTCCAACTCTCACATCCATACATGACTACTGGAAAATAGCTTTGATTAGACAGAGTTTTGTTGGCAAAGGTCTCTGCTTTTTAATATGCTGTCTAGGTTAATCATAGCTTTCCTTCCAAGGATCAATCATCTTTTACTTTCATGGCTGCAGTCACAATCTGTAGTGATTTTCGAGCTCAAAAAATTAAAGTATGTCACAGTTTCCATTGTTATCCCATCTATTTGCATGAAGTGATGGAACCGGATGCCATGATCTTAGTTTTCTGAATGCTGAGTGTTAAGCCAACTTTTTCACTCTCCTCTTTCACTTTTACCAAGAGGCTCTCTAGTTCTTCTTTGCTTCCTCCCAAATGGGCGGTGTTATCTGCATATCTGAGGTTATTGATATTTCTCCTGGCAATCTTGATTCTAGCTTGTCCTTCATTCAGCTCAACATTTTGCATGATGTACTCTGCATATAAGTTAAATAAGCAGGGTGACAATATGCAGCCTTGACATACTCCTTTCCCGATTTGGAATTAGTCAGTTGTTCTACGTCCAGTTCTAACTGTTGCCTCCTGACCTGCATACAGATTTCTCAGGAGGCAGGTAAAGTGGTCTGGTATTCCCACCTCTTTAAGAATTTTCCACAGGTTTTTTTTTTTTTTTTTAATCCACACAGTCATAGGTTTTGGCATAGTCAGTAAAGCAGAAGTATATGTTTTTCTGGAACTTTCTTGCTTTTCTGATGATCCACTGGATGTTGGCAATTTGATCTCTTGCTCCTCTGCCTTTTCTAAATCAAGCGTGAACATCTGGAAGTGCATGGTTCACGAACTGCTGAAACCTCACTTGCAGAATTTTGAATATTACTTTGTTAGCCTGAGATGAGTGCAATTGTGCAGTAGTTTGAACATTTTTTGGCTCTGCCTTTTTTGGGATTGGAATGAAAACTGACATTTCCCAGTCCTGTGGCCACTGCTGGGTTTTCCAAATTTGCTGGCATATTGAGGGCAGAAGTTTAAAGTATCATCTTTTAGGATTTGAAATAGTTCAATGGAATTCCATCACCTCTACTAGCTTTGTTCATAGTGATATTTCCTGAGGCCCACATGACTTCACATTCCAGGATGTCTGGCTCTAGGTGAGTGATCACACCATCATGGTTATCTGGGTCATGATGGTCTTTTTTGTATAGTTCTACTGTGTAGAACTTGCCACCTCTTCTTAATATCTTCTGCTTCTGTTTAGACTTGACCAAAAAAAAAAAAAAGGGTTGGAGATCGTAACTGTCAGGAAGCTCAGTGTGAGCTAAGCATGACAGTGTGCTGCTTATCCTCCTCTGTCCCCACAGTAGCTTAAGAAACTTAGGTGGAAGTTTAATTTATCTAGAATGACTCTCCATTAGTCATGTATGGATGTGAGATTTGGACCATAAAAAAAACTGAACACCAAAGAATTGATGCTTTTGAACTGTGGTGTTGGAGAAGACGCTTGAGTGTCCCTTGGACTGCAAGGAGATCAAATCAGTTCATCCTAAAAGAAATTAGTCCTGAATATTCATTGGAGGGACTGATCCTGAAGCTGAAACTCCAACACTTTCAGTTCAGTTCAGTTCAGTCATTCAGTTGTGTCCGACTATTTGCGACCCCATGAATTGCAGCACGCCAGGCCTCCCTGTCCATCACCAACTCCTGGAGTTCACTCAGACTCACGTCCATCGAGTCCATGATGCCATCCAGCCATCTCATCCTCGGTCGTCCCCTTCTCCTCCTGCCCCCAATCCCTCCCAGCATCAGAGTCTTTTCCAATGAGTCAGCTCTTCACATGAGGTGGCCAAAGTACTGGAGTTTCAGCTTTAGCATCATTCCTTCCAAAGAAATCCCAGGGCTGATCTCCTTCAGAATGGACTGGTTGGATCTCCTTGAAGTCCAAGGGACTCTCAAGAGTCTTCTCCAACACCACAGTTCAAAAGCATCAATTCTTTGGCGCTCAGCCTTCTTCACAGTCCAACTCTCACATCCATACATGACCACTGGAAAAACCATAGCCTTGCCTAGATGGACCTTAGTCGGCAAAGTAATGTCCAACACTTTGGCCACCTGATATGAAGAACTGACTCATTTGAAAAGACCCTTATGCTGGGAAAGATTAAAGGCAGGAGGAGAAGGAGATGACAGAGGATGAGATGGTTTGATGGCATCACCGACTCAATGGGCATGAGTTTGAGCAAGTGATGATGGAAGTTGGTGATGGACAGGGAGGCCTGGGGTGCTGCAGTCCATGGGGTTGCACAGAGTGGACACAACTGAGCAACTGAATTGAACTGAACTGAGAATGACTTTATCCACACTATGAACATAATACAGTAAATCCCTTACATATAAACCTTCACTTTTGGACTCTGTGGGAGAGGGAGAGGGTGGGATGATTTGGGAGAATGGCATTGAAATGTGTATACTATCATGTAAGAAAGAAGCACAAGCCTATGTTCGATACAGGATACAGGATGCTTGGGGCTGGTGCACGGGGATGATCCAGAGAGATGATATGGGGTGGGAGGTGGGAGGGGGATTCAGGATTGGGAGCTAATATACACCCATGGTGGATTCATGTCAATGTATGGCAAAACCAATGCGGTATTGTAAAGTAAAATAAAGTAAAAATAAAATTAAATAAATAAATAAATAAATAAACCTTCAAAGTGTGAACTTTCAAAGAAGCCAATGTGGGTTCACATGTCCAATCAAGAAAATTAGTTTACATGTCTAGTGTACATAGTCAGGCACATGCATCCTCTACAAGTGGTTGTGATTTTGTGTTCTTTAATACACAGAACTGTATAGAGTACAATAGTATAATATCTTTACTTCAAGCCCAGGATGTCAATTGTTATTTGTTGTTCAGTTGCTAAGCCATGTACGATTCTTTGTGACCATGTGGACTGCAGCATGCTAGGCTTCCCTGTCTTTCACAAACTCCTGGAGTTTGCTCAGACTCATGTCCATTGAGTTGGTAATGCTATTTAGCCACCTTATCCTCTGCCACCCTCTTCTCGAATGTTGGAAGTAAGCATAAAAACTGCAGTGATGTAGCTGGTACTGCTAAGAAGTACCAAGCAATAATGAAGGAAGCTGTACTATAATATTAAAATTTTTTAAAAATTGTGTTTGTTTGTTTTATGTGTTATTTGTGTGAAGTGTGTTCTAAACCTATTACAGTACAGTACTATATAGCTGATTGTGTTAGTTTGGTACTCAGACTAACATTGTTAGACTTATGAACAAATTGGACTTACAAATGGAATGGAACTCATTCATATGTAAGGGACTTACTGTATTTGGAAGATACCCTCCTGAGTTGGGAGACATGTTCCAGGAAGGAGATGGGCTTCCTGGAGCAGGCTGAAGGAAGCCACAGGGTTTGGTAAGCTGAAAGCAAGCAAGGGATCACTGCTTTGTTCAAAACCACATGGGTCTCAAACATGATTTGAGCTTACATTTGAAAATCAGACTATGTCAAATACAAATTTAGTTACTGATTTTTTTTCATCACAATCAGAAGACCTAATGGAACTGGTTCCATTTTCCTATGAGGCATTTATGGGCCAGAGAGCAGAAAAGCTGCAGTTTTTAGACAATGTGCAAGCCTAGTGGACTCAGGCCCTCACTGGCCTGTGTCTCCTTTCAAATGAGAATGCTGGTTAGTTATCAGTTACCCTGAGACTTATGCTGATACTTTTCTCCAGATAGAGAGATATTCTTCTGCTCTTGTGTCCAGCAAAATTAAAGAGTCTTAACTGAAAGTGTTTAACACAAAGACCAGGGGCCCATTTCACTCCTCTGTCTTACTTACCTGAATTCAATAAATTATTTAAATATTTGGCCTAAGAAATGACTGAAGAATCTAGAAATGATAAGCCCAGAAGAGAGAAGACTCAGTTACTACATAAGGATAAGTACTAATATATGACTGTCACAAGGACAAATATTGGATTTGGCCTGCAGGAGGTCATGAAATTGACCAGAAGAAAGATAATAGTTCATAAGAAGAAGTCAGTTTTAGTGAAAATTTCCAAGTGTAAAATGGCGTCTGGATTGCAGAAGCCCTGGACACTAGTGGTATTGAAGTGCAGTAGGACACACCCAGACAGAAAGACCAGACTGCAGATTGAACAGCTGAGTGTGCACTTAAACTTGGTCAGTGCAGTCTGGACAACTTTGTAGGTGGGAATCAAGGGCCCACAGGTCTTGCAGAATTGTCTGTAAATGTGGAAAGTGATTCTAAAAGGAAGGAAATTTATAAACCTGGATTCTTATGACTTGCTAAGAGTCTCAACTTTCTCCACATTCCTTCAAATCCTGATCTTTTCCACCACCCAATGAGGGCTTTCCATAGCGTCTCACAAAGTGTTCAAATAGCTGCTTTTCTGCAATTGGAGCCCAGTCTGGAGCCTGCCACTAGCTTGGCCATGAGAAGGGTGATGGGGTGTTTGTGTTGGTGTGAGGTGTTTACCTGTACCAGTTTCACACAGGTCCTTTGACACCTGATGAGTAATGAGACCAGTGTGTCCAGGTGCCTGACATCCATAGAGTTTCATCTGGACAATAGGAATTAAAGCAGCAAAAATGTTTGGAGAGTTCTGAAAACTTTTTGACTCAATACACTGATGTCTTTCCAGAGGAAGGTAATATATTAAATTATTATATTAGTACTCAAGCAGAGTGTTTGCCTTATTTATTCTTTTAAAACTCAGGGATAAAATATGCTATTAGTCATGATAAGATGCAGAGGGAATATTAACTTTCAACAATGGTAAATTATATGGTAGGTGACTCAACCCCCTGGGAGTAATCAGAAAAACATGACTAAATATATTATTTTAAATATGTTTGAAGAAAGAATAAGCAGGATAATGACAGAGAGTAAAGCTAAGATCTTCTGCAATAACGTGACTTTGAGAAGCAGGCCCAGAATCTGGGGTGTCTGTCCATTCTGAGAGGGCCAGGAAAGAGGCAGAGAGGAGCAGCAGCACACTGAGAGCCTGGGAGAGTCAGTATTGGAGTACGGAGCCCATGAAGGTGTCCAATAAGCCCTCTGCCATTTAGTTCATAAGCCCAGAGAATAACACTCTTTGACTATTAAGGTCAAGCCTATGGTTTTCCCAATAGTCATATAGGGTTGTGAGAGCTGGACCATAAATAAGACTGAGCGCCACAGAATTGATGCTTTTGAACTGTGGTGCTGGAGAAGACTTGAGAGTCCCTTCAACAGCAAGGAGGTAAAACCAGTCACTCTTAAAGGAAATAAACCCTGAATACTCATTGGAAAGACTAATGCTGAAGCTGAAGCTCCAATATTTTGGCCACCTGAGGCAAAGAGCTGATTCATCAGAAAAGACCATGGTGCTGAGAAAGATTGAAGGCAGAAGAAGAAGGTGACAAAAGATGAGATATTTGGATGGCATCACCGATGCAGTGGGCATGAACTTGGGCAAACTATGAGAGACTGTAAGGGACAGGGAAGCCTGGCATGCTGCAGTCCGTGGGGTCTTAAAGAGTCAGACATGACTTGGAGACTAAACAAAAAACAAAACTATTAAGGTAAAGACAATAACTTTGTAAGATTGAAATCATAATATATGTGGCAGTAACAGATATGACATAACACAAGAGATGGAGGTGAGGAGGGGTAAATGGAATTAAACTACTGTTAGTGAAGGGGTAAGTGGCATAAAACTGACTGTTAATAACCCTTTATATACTAATAGTACATAGTATTAGCCCAAGAACAACTAGCATGAAATTGTAAAAGGAGAAATAATCAAAGGGCAACTATAATGAAAAGTCTGACTCCATTTTTGATATTTGACAGTACAATATCTTTTAAGACTTACTCATTATTTCTCGGTAACTATTTGGGAAATTTTAATTTCATAATACGGAGAAGGAAATGGCAATCCACTCCAGTACTCTTGCCTGGAATATCCCATGGGCTGAGGAGCCTGGTAGGCTGCAGTCCATCGGGTCGCTAGGAGTCAGACACGACTGAGGAACTTCACTTTCACTTTTAACTTTCATACATTGGAGAAGGAAATGGCAACCCACTCCAGTGTTCTTGCCTGGAGAATCCCAGGGACGCGGGAGCCTGGTGGGCTGCTGTCTATGGGTCACACAGAGTCGGACACAACTGAAGCGAATTAGCAGCAGCAATTTCATAATGACTAATCAAAAATAATAGTTTATAGAATTTAAGATGTAGATCTTAATACTTTTTACACATACATATAAATGCATAGAATTTTAAATTACCTATACCCCTTTCAGGATAAATAATATTGAAAGGTTTAATCTTTATGTGTTGTCACTGAGAGAGAAAAATATTGATTAATATTAGATATTTGTAAGTCAAAAATCTAGACTTGCAACCCTATGGATGCTTGCCTGCCAGACTCCACAGTCCATGGGATTCTCTAGGCAAGAATACTGGAGTGGATTTCCATTCCCTTCTGTGGGGGATCTTCCTGACCCAGAGATCGAACCTGGGTCTGTCATATCACAAGCAGATTCTTTACCCTCTGAGTCACTAGGGAAGTCCTAATAACAAAAACAGTGATAAAAGAACAACTACAACAACAAAAGCTAAGAAAATAGAAAAAAAAAATGGAATAATAAAAAATATTCTAGAAGGAGGCAGGAAAGAAGAAAAATGAATTTATAGTAGATTGAAAATAGTAAATAATTTAAGAAATGGTAGACCTAAATGCAAATCTATTTTTAAATTGACTAAAATACTTCCATCAAACATCAAAGACTTTCAGATCAAAAAAATCCAGTTATGAAAGTTAAAAATATCCATTTAAAAATATATGAGTCAGAGAAGAAATCACAACAGAATCTAGAAAGCAGTTTGAAATAAATTTTAAGTTTAAAACAATATATCAAAACAAACGAGATACAAAGGAAAATGTATAGAAAAGAAATAAGCCTTAAAATTAATAAGACCCTCACAAGAAGTTATAAAAGGACAACAAATTTAGCCCCAAAGCAATAAAGATGAAAATAATAAACACAGAAATTAATTAATTTGAAACCAAGTATACAATAGAAATGATCAAATAATCTGAAATTTAATTATATGAAACACTTTTGCTTTTCACTCACTAAGTCATGTCCAACTCTTTGTGACCTTGTGAGTTGCAGCAGGCCAGGCTTCCCTGTCCTTCTCTCTCTCCCGGAGTTTGCTCAAACTTGTGTCCACTGAGTAAGCTATCTGATCCAAACATCTCATGCTCTGCCCTCCACTTCTCCACTTGCTCTCCATCTTTGCCAGCATTAGGGTCTTTTCCAGTGGGTTGGTCTTCCCCTCCCATGGCCAAAGTATTGGAGCTTCAGCATAAGTTCCCCAAAGAGTATTCAGGGTTCATTTTCTTATGAATTGACTAATTTGATCTCCTTGCTATCCAAGGGACTCTCAAGAGTCTCCATAAGCACCACAATTCAAAAGAATTGATTCTTCCACACTCGGGATTCTTTATGGTCCATCTCTACACCTCTACATGACTATTGGAAAAAACACAGCTTTGACTAGATGGACCCTGGTCAGCAAAGTGATGTCTTTGCTTTTAAATGTGCTGTCTAGGTTTGTCATAGCTTTCCTTCCAAGAAGCAAGCATCTTTGATTTCCATGGCTGCCATTATCATCCACAGTAATTTTGGAGTCCAAGAAAACAAAACCTGTCACTTTTTCTCCATTTGTCATGAAGTGGAGGGACTGGATGTCATGATTTCAGCTTTTTGAATGTTGAATTTTAAGTCACTTTTTCACTCTCCTCTTTCACCCTAATCAAGAGACCAAATTGCCAACATCCATTGGATCATAGAAAAAGCAACATAATTCCAGAAAAGCATCTACTTCTGCTTCACTGACTACACTAAAGCCTTTGACTGTGTTCAGTTCACTTGTTCAATCATGTCCAACTCTTTGTGACCCCATGAACCATAGCACACCAGGCCTCCCTGTCCATCACCAACTCCCGGAGTCCACCCAAACCCATGTCCATTGAGTCAGTGGTGCCATCCAACTATCTCATCCTCTGTCATCCCCTTCTCCTCCTGCCCTCAATCTTTCCCAGCATCAGGGTCTTTTCAAATGAGTCAGCTCTTTGCATCAGGTGGCCAAAGTATTGTTGTTTCAGCTTCAATATCAGTCCTTCAGATGAACACCCAGGACTGATCTCCTTTAGGATGGACTGGTTGGATCTCCTTACAGTTCAAGGGACTCTCATGAGTCTTCTCCAGCACCACAGTTCAAAAGCATCAATTCTTCGGCACTCAGCCTTTTTATAGTCCAAATCTCACATCCATACATGACCGCTGGAAAAACCATAGCCTTGATTAGATGGACCTTTGCTGGCAAAGTAATGTCTCTGTTTTTTAATATGCTATCTAAGTTGGTCATAACTTTCCTTCCAAGGAGTAAGCGTCTTTTAATTCATGGCTGCAATCATCATCTTCAGTGATTTTGGAGCCCAGAAAAATAAAGTCAGCCACTGTTTCCACTGTTTCCACATCTGTTTCCCATGAAATGATGGGACCAGATGCCATGATCTTCGTTTTGTGAATGTTGAGCTTTAAGTCAACTTTTTCACTCTCTACTTTCACTTTCATCAAGAGGCTCTTTAGTTCTTCTTCACTTTCTGCCATAAGGGTAGTGTCATCTGTATATCTAAGGTAATTGATATTTTTCCTGGCAATCTTGAGTCCAGCTTGTGCTTCCTCCAGCCCAGCATTTCGCATGATGTACTCTGCATATAAGTTAAATAAGCAGGGTGACAATATAGAGCCTTGACGTACTCCTTTTCCTATTTGGAACCAGTCTGTTGTTCCATGTAGAGTTCTAACTGTTGCTTCCTGACCTGCATACAGGTTTCTCAAGAGGCAGGTCAGGTGGCCTGGTATTCCCATCTCTTGAAGAATTTTCCACAGTTTATTGTGATCCACACAGTCAAAGGCATTGGCATAGTCAATAAAGCAGAAATAGATGTGTTTCTGGAACTCTCTTGCTTTTGCAAATCACTGCAGATGGTGACTGCAGCCATGAAATTAAAAGACACTCCTTGGAAGGAAAGCTATGACCAACCTAGATAGCATATTAAAAAGCAGAGACATTACTTTGCCAACAAAGGTCCGTCTAGTCAAGGATATGGTTTTTCCAGTAGTTATGTATGGATGTGACAGTTGGACTGTGAAGAAAGCTGAATGCTGAAGAATTGATGTTTTTGAACTCTGGTGTTGGAGAAGACTCTTGAGAGTCCCTTGGACTTCAAGAAGATCCAACCAGTCCATTCTGAAGGAGATCAGCCCTGAGATTTCTTTGGAAGGAATGATGCTAAAGCTGAAACTCCAGTACTTTGGCCATCTCATGTGAAGATTTGACTCATTGGAAAAGACTCTGATGCTGGGAGGGATTGGGGGCAGGAGGAAAAGGGGACAACAGAGTATGAGATGGCTGGATGGCATCACGGACTCAATGGACGTGAGTTTGAGTGAACTCCAGGAGTTGGTGATGGACAGGGTGGCCTGGCGTGCTGCAATTCATGGGGTTGCAAAGAGTTGGACACGACTGAGTGACTGAACTGAACTGAACTGAGTGGATGTTGGCAATTTGATCTCTGGTTTCTCTGCCTTTTCTAAAACCAGCTTGGACATATGGAAGTTCATGGTTCACGTATTGCTGAAGCCTGGCTGAAGAATTTTGAGCATTACTTTACTAGCGTGTGAGATGAGTGCAATTATGCAGCAGTTTGAGTATTCTTTGGCATTTGGCATTGGAATGAAAACTGACCTTTTCCAGTCCTCTGGCCACTGCTGAGTTTTCCAAATTTGCTGGCATAATGAGTGCAGCACTTTCACAACATCATCTTTTAGGATTTGAAATAGCTCAACTGGAATTCCATCACCTCCACTAGCTTTGTTCATAGTGATGCTCCCTAAGGCCCACTTAACTTCACATTCCAGGATGTCTGGCTCTAGGTGAGTGATCACACCATCATTATTATCTGAGTTGTGAAGATCTTTTTTGCCTGTGTGGATCACAATAAACTGAGGAAAATTCTTAAAGAGCTAGAAATATCAGACTACCTTACCTGACTCCTGAGAAACCTATATGCTGGTCAAGAAGCAACAGTTAGAACCAGACATGGAAGAACAGACTGGTTCCAAATTGGAAAAGGAGTACATCAAGGCTGTATATTGTCACCCTGCTTATTTCGCTTATATGCAGAATACATCATATGAAATGCCAGGCTGGATGAAGCACAGCTGGAATCAAGATTGCCGGGAGAAATACCAATGATCTCAGATATGCAGATGCTGCTGCTGCCTCTAAGTCACTTCAGTCGTGTCTGACTCTGTGTGACCCCATAGATGGCAGCCCGCCAGGCTTCCCTGTCCCTGGGATTCTCCAGGCAAGAATACTGGAGTGGGTTGCCATTTCATTCTCCAGATATACAGATGACACCACCCTTATGGCAGAGAGCTAAGAGGAACTAAAGAGCTTCTTGATGAAGGCAAAAGAGGAAAATGAAAATGCTGACTTTAAATTCAACATTCACAAAACTAAGATCATGGCATCTAGTCCCATCAGTTCATGGCAAATAGGTGAGGAAATGATGGAAACAGTCAGAGACTTTATTTTCTTGGGCTCCAAAATCACTGCAGATGGTGGTTGCAGCCATGAAATTAAAAGATGCTTGCTATTTGGAAGAAAAGCTATGAAAAACCTAGATAGCATATTGAAAATCAGAGACATTACTTTGCCAACAAAGGTCCATATAATCAAAGACATGGCTTTTCCAGTAGTCAATTATGGATGTGAGAGTTGGACCACAAAGAAGGCTGAGTGCCAAAGAATTGATGCTTTTGAATGGTGGTGTCGGCGAAGACTCTTGAGAGTCCCTTGGACTGCAAGGAGATTCAACCAGTCCATCATAAAGGAAATGAGCCCTGCATATTTATTGGAAGGTCTGAATGAATATCCAGTTCTTTGGCCACCAATGGGAAGAGCTAACTCATTAGAAAAGACCCTGATGCTGGGAAAGATTGAGGGCAGGAGTAGAAGGGGATGACAGAGGACAAGATGGTTAGATGGCATCACCAACTAATGATTTTGAGCACGCTCCAGGAGTTGGTGAAAGACAGGGAAGCCTGGCATGCTACAGTCCATGGGGTTGCAAAGAGTCAGACATGACTCAGCGACTGAACAACAACTGCAAGAGGTTCTTTAGTTCCTCTTTGCTTTCTGTCATTAGAGTGATATCATCTGCATATCTAAAGTTATTGATATTTCTCCCAAACAATCTTGATTCCAGCTTGTTAGTCTTGCAGCCTGGCGTTTAGCATGATGTATTCTGCACAGACGTTAAATAAGCAGGGTGATAATATACAGCCTTGACGTACTCCTTTCCCACTTTTGAACCAGTCCATTGCTTTGTGTCCGGTTTAACTGTTGCTTCTTGACTTCATGCAGTTTTCTCAGGAGACAGTTAAGATTGTCTGGTATTTCCATCTCTTTAAGAATCAGTGAAGCAGAAGTAGATCTTAAAAAAAAAAATTATCTTCCTTTTTCTATGATCCAACAGATATTAACAATGTGGTCTCTGGTTCCTATGTGTTTTCTAATTCCAGCTTGTACATCTGAAAGTTCTTTGTTCACATATTCCTGAAGCCTAGCTTGAAGGATTTTGAGCTTTACCTTGCTAGCAAGTGAAATGAGGTACAATTTTATGGTAGTTTGAACATATCTTGACATTACCTTTCTGAGCTTAGAATGAATACTGACCTTTTCCAGAGAAAATTAATAAATCCCAGGAGAGGCTGATCAGGAAGAAAATATATCAAGGTAAACAGAGATCATCACAAAGATCAGAATAATTTTTAAAATGAGTGTATAATAAGAATATTACAAATATTACAGGAGGAAATTAATGCCAATATATTTGGAAATTTAGATGAAATGGAAAACAATACAAAAATACAACTAACTATAGAAAATGTGGAATCCTACAATTATTAGAGAGAATGAAACTGTAATTATACATCTTCCTACAAAGACGACTACAAACCCAGCTGGTTTTACCAGCTAATTCTGTCACAAATTTAAGAACGAAAACCATGCCAATCTTGCTTATTTCTTTCATGTTCTTGAAAAATATATATTAAATTGTTTAATATAAAGGCAGTGTAATTTTGATTTCAAAATCTGACAAGGGAAAATGGTAGTTAGTAGAAATGAAAATTACAGATCCAGTTCTTTCATAAATTCAGCTGCAAAATTTGTAAACAAAATAATAGCTGATAAAATCTGGCACTACACAGAAGGAGTAATTTTGTAAAACCAAGTTTATTAATTCCAGAAGTTCAAGATTAACTTACAAGTGACTGATTTAAAAATCAGCTGTTCTAATTTATAATTTAACAGAATGAAAAAAAAAGTATATGATTATTTCAATAGAGGCCAAAAAGTTACAAAATCTAACACCTATTATTATAAAATCTCTTAGTCAACTAAAAATTGGAGATAATGCCTTAAATCTAATGAAGCACATCATTCAGTTTCATTTCATATGAGATGGAAAGAGACAAGAAATGTCTAAACTCCCCACTGCTATTTGACATAGGTTAGAAACTCTGCCAATTCAAATAGTCCAGAGAAAGAAATAAAAATTAAGAGAGTTATAAAATAAGGGATTAAACAGTCATCTTTTGCAGGCTGTGATTATATTTATAGAAAACTCAAGGGAATTTTCAGGTAAATTATTGATTAAGAAGTAAATTCCGCAAGTTTGCTGAAGTCAACAGAAAGATTAACTAAAATTCTATATACCACTAATGAATAGTCAAAGCTATAGTTTGTCCAGTAGTCATGTATGGATGTGAGAGTTGAACCATAAAGAAGGCTGAGCACTGAAGAACTGATGCTTTTGAACCGTGGTGCTGCAGAATACTCTTGAGAGTCCCTTGGACTGCAGGGGCATTAAAACAGTCAATACTAAAGGAAATCAACACTGAATATTCATTGGAAGGACTGATACTGAAGTTGAAGCTCCAATACTTTGGCCACCTGTGTGATGAACTGACTCATTGGAAAAGACTCCAATACTGGGAAAGATTTAGGGCAAAAAGACAAAAGGGTGGGAAAATATGAGATGGTTAGATAGCATCACTGACTCAGTAGACATGAATATGAGCAAACTCTCGGAGATAGTGAAAAACAGAGAAGCCTGGCACGCTGCAGTTCATGGGCTCACAAAGAGTTCGGATACAACTTGGTGACTGAACAAGAAGAACAACAAACAATGTATCACTAAAAAGTAAAATTTTGCAATAAGATATAATATACAATGTAATAAAAATTTTAAACCAGGAATAAATCTGATGAAAATGTACAAGATCACTACACAGAAAGTATGAAATGTTGTTAACATAAATTAGGAAATATATATTAATTGAGGCATGTGTCAAGGTGACACATCAGAAGACTCAACTCTTTCAAAATGTAAATTCTCTCCAAATTGGTCCATAAAGTCAATCCCATCCCAGTAAAATGCATCAAGTAAAAGACACTTGCTCCTTGGAAGAAAAGCTATGACCAACCTAGACAGCATATTAAAAATCAGAGACATTACTTTGCCAACAAAGGTCTGTCTAGTCAAAGCTATGGTTTTTCCAGTAGTCATGTATGGATGTGAGAGTTGGAGTATAAAGAAAGCTGAGCACTGAAGAATTGATGTTTTTGAACTGTGGTGTTGGAGAAGACTCTTGAGAATCCCTTGGACTGCAAGGAGATCCAAGCAGTCAGTCCTATAGGAAATCAGTCCTGAATATTCATTGGAAGGACTGATGCTGAAGCTGAAACTCCAATAATTTGGCCACCTGATGCAAAGAACTGACTCATTGGAAAAGACCCTGATGCTGGAAAAGATTGAAAGCAGGAGAAGAAGGAGATGACAGAGGATGAGATGGTTGGATGGCATCACCAGCTTGATGGCCATGAGTTTGAGCAAGCTCCAGGAGTTGGCGATGCACAGGGAAACCTGGTGTGCTGCTGTCCATGGGCTCTCAAAGAGTTGGACGTGACTCAGTGACTGAACTGATCCCAATAAAATACCAACAAGTCTTTTTGGAGGGTGTGAGTTAGTGGTGGGGAGAAAAAATTCCTTGGCAATAAAGAGGGCCAAGATGAGCCAAGACCCTGTTAAAGAAGAAGGACAAGTCAAAACACTTTTTTCCATGAATATCAAGACTTATAAAAAACACCGTCATTAAAAAAGCATTGTGACCATAAGATGCATAGAGGAAGTTGAGAAATAAGACTCACATCTGTATGAATACTTAACTTCTGATTAGTTTAGTACCAAATAAGAAAGAAAAACTTTATTGTCAATGAATGTAAGAGGTCAATTGGACATACACAAGGAAAAAATATTGTTTATAATAGCCAGGACATGGAAAAAGCCTAGATGTCCATCAGCAGATAAATGGATAAGAAAGCTGTGGTACATATACACAATGGAGTATTACTCAGCCATTAAAAAGAATTCATTTGAATCAGTTCTAATGAGATGGATGAAACTGGAGCCTATTATACAGAGTGAAGTAAGCCAGAAAGAAAAACAACAATACAGTATACTGACACATATATATGGAATTTAGAAAGATGGCAATGATAACCCGTATGTGAGACAGCAAAAGAGACACAGATGTACAGAACGGACTTTTGGACTCTGTGGGAGAGGGTGGGATGTTTTGGGAGAATGGCGCTGAAACATGTATACTATCATGTAAGAAGTGAATCACCAGTCTATGTTCGATACAGGATACAGGATGCTTGGGGCTGGTGCACAAGGAAGATCCAGAGAGATGATATGGGGTGGGAGGTGGGAGGGGGATTCAGGATTGGGAACTCATGTACACCTATGGCAGATTCATGTCAATGTATGGCAAAACCAATACAGTATTGTAAAGCAAAATAAAGTAAAAATAAAGATTAAAAAAAATTGACCATAAGTTATGGACTGAATTATGTCCCTCAAAATTTATATGTTGAAATCCCACTACCTGAGAATGTGACTTTATTTGAAGATAGGGCCTTTGAAGAAGTAATTAAGTTAAAATAAGGACTTCAAGGTGGGTTCAAATCCAATATGACTGGTGTTGGAAGAGGTGGAAATTAAGACACAGAGGCCTACACATAAGAAGTTCACGGAAAGACACAGAAAACTAACATCTCTGAGCTGGACAGCTGGTATTTGTCTAGTGGAGTAAAAGACTGACCCTATGTTCTCACCCAGGCACTCCAAGGACAAAGCTAGTGGCAAAAGCTGAGCTCTGCTAAAAAGTAGAGATAAAGTGCTTACTCCTGAGGTCCAGGAAGACTTCTCTGTCTGCACAGGTGCAGGAAGGCTTCTTGGGGATCAAAAAGGGAGGAGGCCTCACCTCATAATGAGAATGGAATGGACCCTGAGGCCTCTGTGGTGGGATCAGTCTTAGAAAAAAGTTGAACATGCATCTTGGAGAGGGTCCAAGGAATAGTCAGGTGTGAAGAAAGAAGCAAGATAATTGGTCAAATGTAAACAAACACCCAGGAGGACCGTCCTTTGTAAGTGATTTACATCCCTCTTTACTGCACTTCTCACTCAGGATACCCACATTCTTCTTCAGATTTTGCATCCTTGAAATATTCTTGCTTTCAAATTGAGGAAAGAGCCAGGGCTCCTTTGCTTTTAGCCTCTAGCCCCTGTCAGTCTAGTGGCTAGGATTCCTGGTTTTCATCCAGGTTACCTAGGCTCAATTTCTGGGCAGGGAACTAAGATTTCTCTTCAGGACTGCTCACTGCAGATGAGTAGTACTCAGTCTGTGGAACCTTGCTATGGCAGCCCTCACAAAACTAATAAACCCTAGTTTATATCACTCACAGTAATCAGTTCTGAATGGTTATAGATCTAAAACCAAAACAATTCTTCAAGAACCTGCTGCATATAATATACTTATGGCATCATGGTGTAAAATGTTCTTTTAAATCACAAAAAGTACTAGTCACAGATAATGCATTGATAAGTTTGACTGTATTAAAATACAGATTTCAATTCAACAAAAGATAGCATGCAGTTCAGTTCAGTTCAGTCCGTCAGTCCTGTCCAACTCTTTCCGACCCCAAAGACTGCAGCATGGCAGGCCTCCCTGTTCATCACCAACTCCCAGAGTTTACTCAAACTCATGTCCATTGAGTCGGTGATACCACAGTATTAATACTGTTTAAGGATAGTATTAATAGCATTTAAAGGCAGGACACAGAATGGGATAATATAATAGCAAAACATACAAGCAAACCGACATCCTGGAATGAAGCGGGCCTTAGGAAGCATCACTATAAACAAAGCTAGTGAAGATGATGGAATTTCAGTTGAGCTATTTCAAATCCTAAAAGATGATGCTGTGAAAGTGCTGCACTCAATATGCCAGCAAATTTGGAAAACTCAGCAGCGACCACAGGACCAGAAAAGATCAGTTTTCATTCCAATCCCAAAGAAAGGCAATGCCAAAGAATGCTCAAATTACCCCACTATTGCACTCATCTCACATGTTACTTAAGTACTGTGCAAAATTCTCCAAGCCAGGCTTCAACAGTACATGAACCGTGAACTTCCAGATGTTTAACCTGGTTTTAGAAAAGGCAGAGGAACAAGAGATCAAATTGCCAACATCTGTTGGATCATCGAAAAAGCAAGAGAGTTCCAGAAAAAAAAATCTATTTCTGCTTTATTGACTATGCCAAAGGCTTTGACTCTGTGGATCACAACAAATTGTGGAAAATTCTTCAAGAGATGGGAATACCAGACCATCTGACCTGCCCCTTGAGACATCTGTATGCAGGTCAGGAAGCAACCTTTAGAACTGGACATGGAACAATAGACTGGTTCCAAATAGGAAAAGGAGTATGTCAAGGCTGTATACTGTCACCCTGCTTATTTAACTTATATGCAAAGTACCTCATGCGAAATGCTGGGCTGGAGGAACCACAAGCTGGAATCAAGATTGCCAAGAGAAATATCAATAACCTTTGATATGCAGATGACACCACCCTTATGGCAGAAAGTTAAGAACTAAAGAGCCTCTTGATGAAAGTGAAAGAGGAGAGTGAAAAAGTTTGCTTAAAGCTCAACATTCAGAAAACGAAAATCATGGCATCTGGTCCCATCACTTCATGGCAAATAGATGTGGAAACAGTAGAAACAGTGGCTTACTTTATTTTGGGGGCCTCCAAAATCACTGCAGATGGTGACTGCAGCCATGATGTTAAAGAAGACACTTACTCCTTGGAAGAAAAGTTATGACCAACCTAGATAGCATATTAAAAAACAGAGACATTACTTTGTCAACAAAGGTCCATCTTGTCAAGGCTATGGTTTTTCCAGTAGCCATGTGTGGATGTGAGAGTTGGACTGTAAAGAAAGCTGAGTGCAGAAGAATTGATACTTTTGAACTGTGGTGTTGGAGAAAACTCTTGAGAGTCCCTTGGACTGCAAGGAGATCCAACCAGTCCATCCTAAAGAATCAGTCCTGAATATTCATTTGAAGGACTGATGTTGAAGCTGAAGCTCCAATACTTTGGGCAACTGATGCAAAGAACTGACTAATTGGAAAAGACCCTGATGCTGCAAAAGATTAAAGATGGGAGGAGAAGAAGATGACAGAGGATGAGATGGTTGGATTGCATCACTGGCTCAATGGACATGAGTTTGAGCAAGCTCCGGGAGTTGGTGATGGACAGGGAAGCCTGACGTGCTGCAGTCCATGGGGTCACAAAGAGCCGTACATGACTGAGCAATTGAACTGAACTGAACAAGCAAACAGAAAAGTCTTGTATGTGGCCTGCATGAAGAAACCATTAAGAAATACACAATCCAATAGAAAAATGAACAGAAATCTTGGACAAGCACTTTGTTAGAGGATATTCAAGTCTGTTTGTCTCAAGCTGCTTTCCCATATATCTCTTTTGGTCTTTTTAGCATTATCAATGCTATTTCATAAATGAGAAAACTGAGTTTCAGACTGGTTTAAGTCTGTTACATACTACCTATAAAAAGTAAAGGTAGAGATAAACATGATTTCTTTTCCAATGTACACGGCTGAGTCTTATTAACGATAACCCTATTCTTACCCCCATTTTCCTGAACTCGCTATATTTGAAGAGGACCATTTAAATAATTAAGTATGTATTATAATAATTTGTCAGTCATACTGACATAGAGCAAACTATGCAAGTATATTTATATACATTCACATATATATGAAAAACAAGATTCAATTATTTGAATAGATCATAATAGTAAACATTTGGATGGTGATATTGAGAAGACTAATTACTACAAGCTTGCAAATTATTTTTCCCTTTTTCATCTAATAGTGACTTCATGGGATAATTGGGCAATATGGCTTATTCTTTCATGTTCATGTTTATCAGATGAATTTAGGGAAAAAGCAGAGAACTCCTCCTACCTCATAGCACACTTATGAGAAAAACATCAAAGTGTGGGCATGAAACAACTTAGAGTTCAGTTTTGTCACTCAGTCCTGTCCGACTCTTTGTGACCCCATGGACTGCAGCATGCCAGGCTTCCTTTCCATCACCAACTCCCAGAGCTTGCTCAAACTCATGGCCATCAAGTCAGTGATTTGATCCAACCATCTCATCCTCTGTCGTCCCCTTCTCCTTCTTCCTTCAATCTTCTCCAGCATCAGGGTCTTTTCCAATGAGTCAGTTCTTCACATCAGGTGGCCAAAGTATTGGAGTGTCAGCTTCAGCATCAGTCCTTCCAGTGAATATTCAGGACTGATTTCCTTTAAGATGGACTGGTTTGATATCCTTGCAGTCCAAGGGACTCTCAAGAGTCTTCTCCAACACTACAGTTCAAAAGCATCAATTCTTCACTGCTCTACTTTTTTATAGTTCAACTCTCAAGTCCATACCTGACTACTGCAAAAACCATAGCTTTGACTAGACCAACCTTTATTGACAAAGTAGTGTCTCTGCTTGTTAATATGCTGTCTAGGTTGGTCATAGTTTTTCTTCCAAGTAGCAAGTGTCTTTTAATTTCATGGCTGTAGTCACCATTTGCATGGATTTTGGAGGAAAGACTAAAGTCTCTCACCATTTCCACTGTTTCCCCATCTATTTACTTGCCATGAAGTGATAGGACCTGATGCCACGATCTTAGTTTTCTGAATGCTGAATGTTAAACCAACTTTTTCACTCTCCTCTTTCACTTTCATCAAGAGGCTCTTTGGTTCTTCTTCACTTTCTGCCATAAGGGTGGTGTCATCTGCATATCAGAGGTTATTGATATTTCTCCCAGCAATCTTGATCCCAATTTGTGCTTCATCCAGCCCAGCATTTCACATGAGGTACTCCACATATAAATTAAATGAGCAGGGTGACAGTATATAACCTTGACATACTCCTTTCGCAATTTGGAACCAGTCTGTTGTTACATGTCCAGTTCTAAATGTTGCTTCTTGACCTGCATACAGATTTCTCGGAAAGAATTTTCCAAAGTTTGTTGTGATCCTCAAAGACTTTGGCATAGTAAATAAAGCAGAAATAGATGTTTTTCTGGAACTCTCTTACTTTTCCAATGATTCAATGCATGTTGACAGTTTGATCTATGGTTCCTCTGCCCTTTCTAAATCCAGCTTGAACATCTGGAAGTTCATGGTTCATGTACTGCGCAAGCCTCACTTGGAGAATTTTGAGCATTATGTTGCTAGCTTGTGAGATGAGTGCAATTGTGTGGTAATTTGAGCATTCTTTGGCATTGCCTTTCTTTGGGAGTGGAATGAAAAAGGACATTTTCCAGTCCTGTGGCCACTGCTGAGTTTTCCAAGGTAAAGCTAAAAGCAAAGGAGAAAAAGAAGGATATACCCATTTGAATGCAGAGTTCCAAAGAATAGCAAGGAGAGAAAAGAAAGACTTCCTCAGTGATCAGTGCAAAAAAATAGAGGAAAACAATAGAATGGGAAAGACCAGAGATCTCTTCAAGAAAATTGGAGATACCAAGGGAATATTTCATGCAAAATTGGGCTCAATAAAGGACAGGAATGGTATGGACCTACCAGAGGCAGAAGATATTAAGAAGAGGTGGCAAAAATACGGAGAAGAGCTATACAAAAAGATCCTCATGACCCAAATAACCACGATGGTCTGATCACTCACCTAGAGCCAGGCATCGGGAAGTGTGAAGTCAAGTGGGCCTTAGGAAGCATCATTACGAACAAAGCTAGTGGAGGTGATGGAATTCCAGTTGAGCTATTTCAAATCCTACAAGATGAAACAACTTTATTAAAGCATTAAACCCTGTAGAAATGGAAACAACTGGTCAAAGCCATGGTATGGCATTTATAAGGACTCGTGCATCTCCCATATTTGTATGAGAGCAATCTCTGCCAAGCAGAAATTTGTAACTGCTTCAAGACAAATGAGTTCTCAGAAAGGAAAGTGAAATGAAATGACCTTTCTCCAGTCAGTCTTCCAGATGAGAAAAAGCGTTTCTGTGCCTTCATCTAAAAGCAAGTAAATCAACAGTTTGAATATGTCATGTGGTTCTTACAGAGTAGAAAGGGGCTAATAATCTAAAATGATTAGTTTTCCTCTGATTCCAAGCTCATGATGAACTGAATTTTAGAATATTGCAGCTGAAAGATAGAGGACAAGTGCGTATGAAATTTGCACTATATGCCAAGCTTCTGGTAGGCACTGGGGTCATCTAATTCATTTAATTCTCTCAACATTGGGAGGGGAATATTGTTGACTCTGGGAGTTGGTGATGGACAGGGAGGCCTGGCGTGCTGCGATTCATGGGGTCACAAGGAGTCGGACACGACTGAGCAACTGAACTGAACTGAACTGATGGTTGACTTTATTTCAGAGAATTAATTTGTCCAGGAGCAGAAAGCACATCCTGAATGATACACCCAGGATTTGAACTCAGATCTTATAATTCCTATTTCCAACTTCTTTTGAATAAGGACCTTAAAAAAAAAATAATTTATCAAGTACAGAAATAGATTCAGAGAAGACAAACTACTTTTACAAGTTCATTCAGATAATTCATTATATCAATCAATTCAAAAAGTCTTCCCAAGTTCCACATGTGTAAAGTTCTGTGCTGAAAAATCGCAGAGTACAGATAATAATAAAAAGTCCTGGGATCTCTGTATCTGCATTTCTGTCTATGTCCTGGAGCCACAGGCCTCCTTCTGCTGATAACATTTAACTTATGGGCATATGAGCATGTTTGTAGATTTGTACTCAGGATTCTTGCTTATAGCAAAGATGTGATTTAAATTCTGGGCCTGGTTAAATCATCTCATGATGAAGGATTACATGGGATTTGGAGAAATCAGTAAAAGTAATTACTGTCAAAAGTGTTAGAAAGTGTGTTAGTCTGTCAGTCATCTCCCAACTCTTTGCAACCCCATGGACTATAGCCTGCAAGGCTCCTCTGTTCATGGGATTCTCCAGGCAAAAATATTGGAGTGGGTTGCCATTTCCTTCTCCAGGAGATCTTCCAAGCTCCAGGAATTGAACTCAGGTTTCCCACATTGCAGGGAGATTATTTATTATCTGGGCCACCAGATAAGCCCCAAAGTGTCAGAAATATTCATTACATCACCAAACCTCTTAGAACAAATTCTTTTCCTACTGGAGGGGGAGACTCCAGCTGACCACTGATCTTCTGGGACCACCCACAGATTTACTTCAAAATAAAATCATGGTGTTTCTCTTGTCCTCCTATGTCCAGGCCAAGTTTCCACTTGAAAGTTATTCTGTGAGTTAAGATCTTACTTAGCTCCAAAAAGGTCCCTAAAAATAGCTTCACACATTTATAATAGACTTCCTTTTCAAGAAAATGTTAAAAACTCATTCTAAAAGGATCTTTGAAAAATAACATTTGTTAACATTTCTCTCAATTAAACTTTAAAAAACTTAAAAAAAACACCAATATAATAGGCATAATACTTCCTTCAGGAGAAATAAAATCATGATATTTCTCTACATGCAAAAAATTATTTCCCCCTTTAATCAAGTTAATACAGATTGCCTTAGTCAAACTGCCTTTTATTCATTTTTATTAGTTCAACATTAGCAAAGACTAGAGGACGGATATATAATTCTCCAAGTACACTGGTGGTTACAGATCCATATGTTAATTATGTTTTTTGTGTGACATTTGGTTAAATATCATATGATGAAAGTGACTTGTAGATGCATAGGTGTTTGTGTTGTAATAATGGGCATCGAAAATTTCCTGTGAGGTCTGGACAAGGGATGGTTTGACTACAGCTTTCATGAAACAATGAATGTAGTAGATTCCAATTAAAATATGAAATGTGTCTAGCAAACCATGAGGCTATCATCTTAATGGTCCTGTTGTTTTCTAACTATAAAACCCAGCTAATTAACATCCCAGGGGCTAGCCACAAACCCAATTAACAAAGTAAAATAAATTACACTGAATTAAAACTGAAGACATCCATAAGAGAAAGGGAAAGACCTGCCCTTCAGGGGAGAGAGCAAATGACTTCTTTGTAGATATTTAGAAGGGGATTTCATATGTCTCCATGAGTTAACCTGTTAGGAATTGACTGGTGTTTATATACAGGGGGTACCCTCTCCTCTAGTTTATGTTGGAAAATTTCAGCAGCTTTCCAGCAAATATCTTCTCTTGCCAAGCTCAGTCCCCAATCACCTTTTCCTTCTCACTGCAGGGCACAGTTGAACTTGTTTTTCTCTTCTCTGCACCTGTGACTACCTAATCTCTTCCTGGGGATGGTTCCTCCTCCAAGGCTGGAGTTCAACTGGGATATAATTTTTCCACTATTGCTTTCCTTCTCTTAAAAGAAGCACATTTTTACTTGAACCATGTAGTGCTAAGCCTGAATGTAAATTGAAAGGAGGAAAATAAAATAACAAAACAAACTTTTTAAAAGTTAGAAAGGATACTTAGTCTACAGAAACCTTACAGCCTCCATCTCCAAACTGTACCCTTGTCTCTCTTCTTCAATGGTAAGGGGATTTCTCCCTTTTCACCCCTTTTCCTCTCTGCTTTTGAGTTTCCCCTCGAGCCTCATGCCAACAATTCACAATACTATTTTGAGCTCTTAATTATAGATGTTAATTAAAATCAAAATGTAAATGATATAAAAGAGATCACATAAATAGAAAATTCCTTAATAAATGCAATGAATTTAAATGAATAAAAATCTTTCAGAACAGGTGTCCAGGAAGGGTTGGAAAGATATTTTTAAACAATTTCTGCTTATTTGTGCCCACTTTGCAGCATTGCTTTTTGCAGTACCTTTTTTTGAATTTGTTGTTCAGTCACTAAATTATGTCCAACTCTTTGCAACCCCATAGACTGTAGCACACCAGGCTTCTCTGTCCTCCATTATCTCCCAGAGTTTGTTCAAATTCACATCCACTGAAGCGGAGATGCTATATAACCATCTCATCTTTTCCCACTCTTTTATCCTTTTGCCCTAAATCTTTCCCAGCATCAGAGTTTTAACCAACGAGTCAGCTCTTTGTATCAAGTGGCCAAAATATTGGAGCTTCAGCATCAGTCCTTCCAATGAGTATTCAAGGTTGATTTTCTTTATAATTGACTGGCTTGATCTCCTTCCAGTCCAAGAGACTCTCAAGAGTCTTCTCTAGCATGAAATTTGAAACCATCAATTCTTCAGCTTCACCCTTCTTCAGCATTCAGCTCTCACATCCATACATGGCTACTGGAAAAACTATAGCTTTGACTATTTGGACCTTTGTTTGCAAAGTGATGTCTATTTTAATACGCTGTCATAGCTTTGTCATAGCTTTCCTTCCAAGTAATAAGTAATTCTTAATTTCATGGCTGCAGTCACCATCTGCAGTGATTTTAGAGCCCAAGAAAATAAAATCTGTCACTGTTTCCACTTGTTTCCCTTCTATTTGCCATGAAGTGGTGGGTCCAATATTTTGGCCACTTGATGCAAAGAACTGACCCATTGGAAAATACCCTGATGCTGGAAAAGATTGAAGGCAGGAGGAGAAGGGAACAACAGAGGATGACATGGTTGGGTGGCATCACTGACTTGATGGACATGAGTTTGAGCAAGCTCTGGGAGTTGGTGATGGATGGGGAAGCCTGGTATGCTGAAATCCATGGGGTCCCAAAAAGTTGGACACCACTGAGTGACGGAACTGACTGATGGGTCCAAATGACATGATCTTAGTTTTTTGTATGTTGAGTTTGAAGCCAGGCGTTTCACTCTCCTGTTTCACCTTCATCAAGATGCTCTTGAGTTCCTCTTCACTTTCTGCCATTAGAGTGGTATCATCTGCATGTCTGAGGTTATTGATATTTCTCCTGACAACCTTAATTCCAGCTTATGATTCATCCAGCCTGGCACTTTTATGGATGCAAACACACAATATGCTGCTGCTAAGTCGCTTCAGTCGTGTCCGACTCTGTGCGACCCCATAGACAGCAGCCCACCAGGCTCCGCCGTCCCTGGGATTCTCCAGGCAAGAATGCTGGAGTGGGTTGCCATTTCCTTCCCCAAACACACAATATGGGTGACGCTAAATCTAGGGGTTGTTCTGATGGTTGTAAAAATCAGTCTGATGAGATCCCAGAGGACAGCAGACTCACATGCCCCTTGGTTTGGTTGCCCTGGAAGCTGGGCTGGGTCTTAACATTCACTGTCACCTTCTGGCACCTGGCCTGCACTGAACTCTCAAAGGTTGCTAAGGGTTCTTCACATTTGTTCATTTCTTACTTGCATAGACACCTTCTGAGCATGGTTTCTGTGTTAGAATTATCATCAGCATGGAGGACACAAATGTAAAAGATGCTGAAGGACCCAAGTCAATAATAAGTCATTGTCTGTGCCTGGCAGATGGACCTGATTAAGAAAGGTGAGGAACTAAAGCTCAGTGTCAGAGGGACCCCAGGGCCAGGTGGGATGAGGTTACTGCTGAAATAGGAGATGAAAGAGTTCTGTGCAAAGGCTAGAGATTTATTTCTGGAAATTGTCAGAAATAACAGCAAGGCAATGGGGAAAGTTCGTAGCCTTAAGGTATAATCTTTTTATTAGAATTGCTCTTCCCTTACACTAAGGCAGGCATGTGACTTTGTACAAATTACTGAGCACTTCTGAATGTCGCCTGAAATCCACATATCATATTGTCTCTCAGGGTATTTTTGAGAGTTTCACACAATGGAACGTAGTGTGTTGGTAACTGACAGTTGTCACTGTGAGTCCAGTCCCTTGGAACAAAATGTGAGCAAAGTGTGAAGCAGATAAGATTTCAAGGGAGAGAAAAGGGCTTTTCATGGCTTTCACCTTGTTGCAGTAGCAGGGTCACTAGAGACAGCCAAGAGGAAAAGAAAAGACACAGTGTGTATTTTAGCAAAATTTATCTGACTGCAGCATAGAGAGCAATTTTTGGAGGCAGGACTAAGTGAAGATTCAAGTTAAAACTTGTCCCAGTGTTGGTGGGGAGTGACTGATGTCTGAACAGAAGCAGTGGAGAGAGAAGGATGGCAGGGGAAGCTTGGCAGAGGGATGCCAAGGTATTAGGAAAGGGCAGAGGGAGGGAGAGGGAAGGAAAGAACTGAGAGGAGCGAAGGAGCTCAGTGGGATGACGCCAATGTTAAGTAACACCATTAGATTTAGAAGTGAAGCTTAGTTGGTGAGCTTGGGCAAAGAAATTTCATGTGCCATTGAAGTGATCACCACTTCTCTCAAAAAGCATGTGGATATTTACATTTCACTTCTCCACCTATCTGTAATAATGTTGAGTCAATATTTAAGTATATTAAACCCTCCACAAACCATAAATACACCCTCAGTTTTCACTGAATAAATTGTCAAAATATAAAGTGAATGCTTGATTTTTAATTCAACTGCCCATAATTAATGACTATGGAAATGATATTTTTCAAATGTGTCCATGAAATTGATAGCTTATGATGAATGGTGTCAGATTCGTGATCTCCAAAGGAGAAAACTTCACTTTGGGGCCCAAGACAGGGCTTCAGTCACTTGGAGCTTCGTGCAGCAAATGTTTTATTAAAGCGAAAAGGGATAGAAAACGCTCTGACACAGACACCAGGAGAGGGCAGAAAGAGGCCACCTCGCTCCTCTTTGGAAGGCATTTGTATACTTTTACAATAGGTTACTCACAATAGATCAAAAGAATGTTTCAAGGTTGTAAAGGTCTTACCAGGCCCACTTCCACAACATAAAATCTTCAAATAACAAGATTAGCCAGAAGGAATTGGTTCCTGTTAAGAAAGAGAAACATGTCCTCAATCAAGACACATTGTTGTTATATAATCATTAGCACAGAACTTAAGGAAAAACATAGCTTGAAAAAGATGCATTGTTTTGTTGTGTAGTCATTAGCTCTCAGCTTAAAAAAGTTAGTCTTAGGTGAATAGATTGTTGCCATAACAGCTTAGAGCTTAAGAAAAAATGTCTTAGGTGACTAGGACAAAGAAATGTAGAAAAAAAAAAAAAATTGTTTGCCCCTTCCTCCTCCTGGAGGGCCTGGAATCCTTATCAACTGACCTAATAATTAGCTCTCTCAAAATGAATCAACACTTCTGGTACAGTTATGTTTTATGCTTTCTAACTGACTTATATTCACAGTGATGGAGATTCAGGACACACTACCCTAAAATATCACTTAGATAAAGACAATACTGTTAAAGTGCTTCACTCGATATGCCCACAAATTTGGAAAACTCAGCAGTGGCCACAGGACTGGAAAAGGTCAGTTTTCATTCCATTCCCAAAGAAAGGCAATGCCAAAGAATGCTCAAAATGCCACACAATTGCACTCATCTCACACGCTAGTAAAGTAATGCTCAAAATTCTCCAAGCCAGGCTTCAGCAATATATGAACCATGAACTTCCAGATGTTCAAGCTGGATATAGAAAGGGCAGAGGAACCAGAGATCAAATTGCCAACATCTATTGGATAATTGAACAAGCAAGAGAGTTCCAGAAAACCACCCACTTCTGCTTTATTGACTATGCCAAAGCCTTTGACTGTGTGGATCACAACAAACTGTGGAAAATTCTGAAAGAGATGGGCATACCAGACTGCCTGACCTGCCTTTTGAGAAATCTGTATGCAGGCCAAGAAGCAACATTTAGAACTGGACATGGAACAACAGACTGATTCCAATTCAAGAAAGGACTACGTTGAGGCAGAATACTGTCACCCTCCTTATTTAACTTCTATGCAGAGCACATCATGCAAAATGCTGGGATGGATGAAGCACAAGCTGGAGTCAAGATTAATGGAGATATACCAATAACCTCAGATATGCAGATGACACTACCCTTATGGCAGAAAGTGAAGAAGAACTAAAGAACCTCTTGATGAAAGTGAAAGAGGAGAGTGAAAAAGTTGACTTAAACAACATTAAGAAAACTAAGATCATGGCATCTGGTCCCATCACTTCATGGCAAATAGACAGGGAATCAGTGGTAACAGTGGCTGACTTTATTTTGGGGGGCTCCAAAATCACCACAGATGGTGATTGCAGCATGAAATTAAAAGACACTTACTCCTTGGAAGGAAAGTTATGACCAACCTAGGCAGCATATTAAAAAGCAGAGACATTACTTTGCTGACAAAGGTCCATCTAGTCAAGGCTATGGTTTTTCCAGTAGTCATGTATGGATGTAAGAGTTGGACTATAAAGAAAGCTGAGTGCTGAAGAATTGATGCTTTTGAACTGTGGTGTTGGAGAAGACTCTTAAGAGTCCCTTGGACAGCAAGAAGATCCAAACAGTCAATCCTAAAGGAAATCAGTCCTGAATATTAACTGGAAGGACTGATGCTGAAGCTGAAACTCCAATACTTTGGCCACCTGATGCAAAGAACTGACTCATATGAAAAAAACCCTGATGCTGGGTAAAATTGAAGGCAGGAGGAGAAGGGGACAACAGAGGACAAGATGGTTGGATGGCATCAGTGAGTCAATGGACATGAGTTTGGGAAGACTCTGGGATTTGTTGATGGAAAAGGAGGCCTGGCGTGCTGCGATTCATGGGGTCGCAAAGAGTCAGACACAGCTGAGCAACTGAGCGGAACTGAACTGAGAGTGCAGCACTTTAACAGCATCATCCTTAAGGATTTGAAATAGCTCAACAAATTCCATCACCTCCACTAGCTTTGTTTGTACTGATGATTCCTAAGGCCCACTTGACTTTGCACTCCAGGATGTCATGCTCTAGGTGAGTGATCACAACATCATGGTTATCTGGGTCATGAAGATCATTTTTGTATCATTCTGTGTTCTTGCCACCTCTTGTTAATATCTTCTGCTTCTGTTAGGTTCATACTGTTTCTATCCTTTATTGTGCCCATCTTTGCATGAAATGTTCCCTTGACATCTCTAATTTTCTTGAAGAGATTTCTGGTCTTTCCCATTCTATTGTTTTCCTCTACTTCTTTGCATTTATCACTGTGGAAGGCTTTCTTTTCTCTCCTTGCTATTCTTTGGAAGTCTTCATTCAAATGGGTGTATCTTTCCTTTTCCGCTTTTCCTTTAGCTTCTCCTTTTGTCAGCTATTTTTAATGCCTCCTCGGACAACCATTTTGCCTTTTGCATTTGTTTTTCTTAGAGATAGCCTTGATCATTGCCTCCTGTGCAATTTCATGAACCTTCATCCTTAGTTCTTCAGGCAATCTGTCTATCAGATTGAACCCCTTGAATCTCTTTGTCACTTCCACTGTATAATCATAAGGGATTTGATTTAAGCCATACTTAAATGGTCTAGTGGTTTCCCCTACTTTCTTCAATTTAAGTCTTGATTTTGTAGTAATGAGTTCATGATCTGTGCCATAGTCAGCTCCTGGTCTTGCTTTTGCTGACTATATTGAGCTTCTTCATCTTTAGTTGCAAAGAATGTAATTAAATGTTTAAAAACATTGCAGCTGGAATAGTGAACAAAAACATATAAATTTTATCTTGAAAGAAGTAAATGATAAATGCTAATGCAAAACAGTACCTTTTTAAGTTGAAAAGAAATTAATATCACATGCTAATAGTGTGCTGTTTACTAACTATAGGCTGTTAGTAGTAACTATTTTCTGATCTACAGATGCAAGACAGTGATATATTTATTTTGTGCTATTTGATGTGTCTATTTATAAAGAGAAGTTAAAGACTAAAAATGACTATTTTATTTACTATTTGGAAGGGAAGATATTGCAATGTGGGGCTTCCCAGGAGGTGCAGCAGGAAAGAGTCCATCTGCCAGTGTGGGAGACATGGGTTCCATCCCTGGGTTGGGAGGTAAGCAATGGCAACTGTTGCAGTATCCTTGCCTGAGTCACAGAGTCAGTCACTGAGCACACTGGAGGCAGTGTGTGGGGTACCCGCTTGAAAGCAACCTAGGGTGTGTGTCCAGGTGGATGCCTCTCTTAAAGGAGGACCACAAGCAGGGCTGAGAGTCACAATACTTCTTCAAAACCTGGATCAGAAGAGGCTTATGTGATGTGGTTAGATTTCCTGACATTCCATAACCTTTTAGAACCAAAATCTTCCTACTCTCTGAAATGTCCTCCCCTCCTTTCTTTTCTGTTTTTTCTTACAGAACCAATTTAAATGTTTCTTTCACAACAAAAATAACTCTACACTTCCAGAGTGAGTGCTCTGTCCTCCAAGCACATTCACTAAATTTATTCTTGTCCTTAAAAAGCACATACAACAGTCCATCAGGGTATATACATCCATACCTCTCTTTCACCCCAAAACTGATAGCCTTTTTTTCTTTAATGAAGTATAGTTGATTACAATGTTGTATTAGTTTCTGGTAACACTTTATACAACAAAGTGTTTCAGATATGTGTGTGTGTGTATGTTGTTGTTTTTTAGTCACCTAGTTGTGTGCAACTCTTTATGACCCCATGGACTGCAGCATGCTAGGCCTCCCTGTCCCTCACCATCTCCCAGAGTTTGCCCAAGTTCATAATCATTGCATCAGGATGCCATCCAGCTGTCTCAGTCTTTGACTCTTCTCCTTCTGCCCTCAGTTCAAATCAGATGACCAAAATACTGGAGCTTCAGCATCAGTCCTTCAAGTGAATATTCAGGGCTGCTCTCCCTTAAGATTAACTGGTCTGATCTCCTTGCTGTCCAAGGGACTTTTAGGAATCTTCTCCAGCACCAGGGAATCTTCTCCAGCACCATAGTTCAAAGGCATTAATTCTTTGGCATTCTGCCTTATTTATGGTCCATCTCTCACAACCGTACATGACCACTGGGAAGGCCATAGCTTTAACTATACAGACCTTTGTAAGCCACAGTATTTCAACACACTGTAGGTTTGTCATTACATTCCTGCCAAGAAGCAATTGTCTTCTGATTTCATGGCCCACTTGGCTTCACTTTCCAGGATGTTTGGCTCTAGATGAGTGATCATACCATCGTGATTATCTTGGTCGTGAAGATCTTTTTTGTACAGTTCTTCTGTGTATTCTTGCCACCTCTTCTTAATATCTTCTGCTTCTGTTAGGTCCATACCATTTCTGTCCTTTATCGAGCCCATCTTTGCATGAAATGTTCCCTTGGTATCTCTAATTTTCTTGAAGAGATCTCTAGTTTTTCCCACTCTGTGGTTTTCCTCTGTTTCTTTGCATTGATCACTGAGGAAGGCTTTCTTATCTCTTCTTGCTATTCTTTGGAACTCTGCATTCAGATGCTTATATCTTTCCTTTTCTGCTGTTTTTCACTTCTCTTCTTTTCACAGCTATTTGTAAGGCCTCCTCAGACAGCCATTTTGCTTTTTTGCATTTCTTTTCCATGGGGATAGTCTTGATCCCTGTCTCCTGTACAATGTCATGAACCTCTGTCCATAGTTCATCAGGCACTCTATCTATCAGATCTAGGCCCTTAAATCTATTTCTCACTTCCACTGTATAATTATAAGGGATTTGATTTAGGTCATACCTGAATGGTCTAGTGGTTTTCCCTACTTTCTTCAATTTAAGTCTGAATTTGGCAGTCTACAGGGTCGCAAAGAGTCAGACATGACAGAAGTGACTTAGCATGCAGCATGAAAGTCATATCATCTGACCCTGCATATGGCACAAGCATGCAAAGTGAAAGTGAAAGTCACTCAGTTGTGTCAGACTTTGACCCCATGGACTATACAGTTCATGGAATTCTCTAGGCCAGAATATTGGCGTGGGTAGCCACTCCCTTCTCCAGGGTATCTTCCCAATCCAGGGTGAATTCTTTACCAGCTAAGTCACAAGGGAAACCCAAGAATACTGGAGTGGGTAGCCTGTCCCTTCTCCAGCAGATCTTACTGACCCAGGAATTGAATCAGGTCTCTTGTATTGCAGGCAGATTCTTTACCAGCTGAGCTATCAGGGAAGCCCTGAAGTATGAACTGAAACATGCTGCAAAGCATTAAAAAAAAAAAAAAAAACACTGAGGAAGTTCACAATCATGGGGCAGATTCCAGGGTAAAAAGTTTGTTGGGGTCTGTGGCTTGAGAAAGTCTAGTTCTAATTTTAGAGCTAGGGCTTCCTTGGTGGCTCAGTTCTAAAGAACCCACCTGCCAATGCAGGAGACATGGGATCAATCTTAGGGTCAGGAAGATCCCCTGAAAAAGGAAATGACAACCAACTCCAGTATTCTTGCCTAGGAAATACCATGAACAGAAGAGCCTGGCAGGCTGCAGTTCATGAGGTCACAAAGTAGTCAGATATGACTTAGTGACTAAACAACAATTTTAGAGTCAGGTAAAGCAGTTTCCACTTGGAATTATAAAATGGACTTGATCTTGATATTAGACATAATGTCTATGATCATCTCCCAAAGGGATGGATAAAATCCTTTCATTGAACTGAATATTCAATGAAATAAATAATTTCATGACTTCAAAAACATATTTTCATATGTGTAGAACCCACCAATAATTATTTGGCATAAAGCTGGATTCAAATGCTTTTGTCCACCTCCTCTTTTTTCAGATCAATACATTTTCCAGAATGCTTAATGACTTGCAGCAAAGGAAAAGCACACAGCTTTCTGGTGATGATAGAATTGAACATGCACAGGAGGCAGAAAGGGCTGCCAAAGGAAAACAAATTGATAAGTTAGCCTCAGAAACTGACAAAGGATTAATCTCCAAAATATATAAGCAGCTCATACAGTTCAGTGTCACAAAAACAAACAGCACAGTCAAAAAATGTGCAGAAGACCTAAACAGGCATTCCTCCAAAGAAGACACATGGATTACCAACAAACACATGAAAAGATGCTCAACATCACTCATTTAGAGAAATGCAAATCAAAACTACAGTGAGGTATCACCTCACACCAATCATAATGACCATCATCAAAAAAAACTACAAGCAATAAATGCTGGAGAGGATGTGGAGAAAAGAGAATCTTGCTGTACTGTTGGTGGGAATGTAAATTGGTACAGTTACTGTGGAGGACATTATGAAGATTCCTTAACAAACTAGGAATAAAACTCACATATGACCTAGCAATCCCACTACTGGACATATACCTTGAGAAAACTACAATTCAAAATGACACATGCATCCCAATATTCATTGCAGCAGTATTTACATTAGCCAGGACATGGAAGCAATTTATATGTCCATCAACAATGAATGGATAAGGAGGTTGTGGTACATATATACAAAGCGATATTATTCAGCCATAAAAAGGAACAAATTTAAGTCAGTTATAGTGAGGTAGAGTCTAGAGCCTCTTATGCAGAGTGAAGTAAGTCAGAAAGAGAAAGTCAAGTATGGTGTGAAGTGAGGTGGAAGTTGCTCAGTTGTGTCCTACTCTTTGAGATCCTATGGACTATACAGTCCATGGAATTCTCCAGGCCAGATTGGGTAGCATTTCCCTTATACACATTTATGAAATTTAGAAAAATAGTTCTATGATGATGAACCTATTTGCAGAGAAGAAATGGGGGTGTAGATGTAGATAACAGACTGGTGGACACAGGCGGGAAGGAGAGGGTGGGGCAAATTGAGTAAGTAACTTTGACATATAAACACTATCACATGGAAAATAGGTAACAATTGGGAAGCTGCTGTATAACACAGGGGACCCATCCTGGTGCTCTGAGATGACCTCGAGGGGTATGGCAGAGACCACCACAATATTGTAAGGTAAATATCCTCCAATTAAAAAAGAAAAGAAACTCCTCTCCATTCTTGGCTTTGGGTTTCTCATCCATAGGAGCAGCCTTTCTGAGGGAAGTTTTGTTACCAAGTCCAAGCTTGCTCTGCATGCTGCCCAATGGCCAATGAATTGAAGACAAGGTGCTGAGGCAACAAAAACGACTTTATTTGGAGAGCTGACTGACCAAGTAGATGGGTGACTAACGTTCTCAAAATAACCATCTCGTCAGTGTGTGGATGTCAAGTACTTTTACAGATCAGAGATGGGGAGGTGAGGAAACAAGGTAAAAAGGTCATTAATCTTGCAAATAGCTCCTAAAATGACAAGCCACAGGCAAGGCATGGGTTAATTTCTTCCTTCCTGCCATCCACAGGTGGATAGGGTTCTGAACAAAGACACTTTAACGTTCAGGCAGAGGGGCAGGATTTTCTCAGGATGGCCATTGTGTGTTATTATAATCACAAAAGCAAGACAAAGAAAGTTCCAGCATTAAGTCTGAACTGGCTTTTCCCTGCAACATTTTCACAGAAGGCTGTTTTCACAGGATGTTAGTAGTACCTGTATAGTTGTCACATGCATCTAGAGAAAACTAGGGGTAGACAAAGGTGTTGTTGGTACAGTTCTTCACACCTGATGTGTGTGACATCATGTGGCTAGAAAATGCTTCACACCAAATTCACACACCTGCCCAGGAAATTCCTCTCTGAGACATAGTATGCAGTGTCTCCCAAACTTTCAAAATAAGATTATTTTGAAATAATCTTCATTCATTTGGAACAGGCTTCGCTCAGCTTCCATGAACTTCCCTGAGTTTTGAAGGGCAGTTTCAAATAGATGCTAATCAGGAAAGAGAGGGGATACAGAGAGAAGGGAGAAGCAATCAAGAAACAATAGTACAGCCTTGGGGCAGGGTCCTGATTCCCCCTCAAGGGACACACAATATCTTTTGAGAGATATCTCTGAGATGTTTGTACCTACTGAAACACATACCAGGTGGAAGAAGTTAACTATGCTGCTCACAAGCACATAGACACCAGACCAGTTGCAACCAAAAGGTTAATGATGCTGACTACAGATTACCTCACAAGCAACCAAGCAAAAGACTGTTCACAATTTTGAATTATTACTATAAATTGCATCACTACACTCTCCAGGTCAGTTCAGTTCAGTTGCTCAGTCATGTCCGACTCTTTGTGATCCCATGGACTGCAGCACACCAGTCTTCCCTGTCTGTCATCAACTCCATGAGCTTGCTCAAACTCATGTGCATTGAGTCGATGATACCATCCAACCATCTCATCCTCTGCTGCCCCCTTCTCCTCCTGCCTTCAATCTTTTCCATCATCAGGGTCTTTTGCAGTGAGTAAGTTCTTTGCATCAGGTGGCCAAACTATTGGAGCTTCAGCTTCAGAATCAGTCCTACCAATAAATATTCAGGACTGGTTTCCTTTAGGACTGAATGATCTCCTTGCAGTCCATAAGACTCTCAAGAGTCTTCTCCAACACAAAAGTTCAAAAACATCAGTTCTTCAGTGCTCAGCTTTCTTTATGTGCATCTCTCACATCCATACTTGACTACTGGAAAAACCATCGCTTTCACTAGACAGACCTTTGTTGGTAAAATAATGTCTCTGCTTTTAAATATGCTGACTAAGTTGGTCATAGTTTTTCTTCCAAGGAGCAAGTGTCTTAATTTCATGGCTGCAGTCACTGTCCACAGTGACTTTGGAGCCCTAAAATAAAGTCTGTCACTGTTTCCATTGTTTCCCCATTAATTTGCATGAAGTGATGGGACCAGATGCCATGATCTTAGTTTTTTGAATGTTCAGTTTTAAGCCAACTTTTTCACTCTCCTCTTTCACTTTCATCAAGAGGCTCTTTAGTCCCTCTTCACTTTCTGCCATAAGGGTGGTGTCATCTGCATATCTGAGGTCATTGATATTTCTCCTGGCAATCTTGATTCCAGCTTGTGTTTCAGACAGCCTGGCATTTCACATGATGTACTCTGCATATAAGTTAATTAAGCAGAGTGACAATATACAATTCTGAAGCCTTGATGTACTCCTTTCCCAATTTGGGCCCGGTCTGTTGTTCCATGTCCAGTTCTAACTGTTGCTTCTTGACCTGCATACAGGTTTCTCAAAAGGCAGGTCAGGCAGTCTGGTATGCCCATCTCTTTCAGAATTTTCCACAGTTTATTGTGATCCACACAGTCAAAGGCTTTGGCGTAGTCAATTAAGCAGAAGTAGATGTTTTTCTGGAACTCTCCTGCATTTTCAATGATCCAGCGGATGTTGACAATTGGATACCTGGTTCCTCTGCCTTTTCTAAATCCAGCTTGAACATCTGGAAGATCTCCGTTCACGTGCTATTGAAACTTCACTTGGAGAATTTTGAGCATCACTTTGCTAGCATGTAAGATGAGTGTAATTGTGCGGTAGTTTGAACATTTTTTGCACTTGCCTTTCTTTGAGATTGGAATGAAAACTAAGCTTTTCCAGTCCTGTGGCCACTGCTGAGTTTTCCAAATTTGCTGGCATATTGAGTGCATCACTTTCACAGCATCACCTTTTAGGATTTGGAATAGCTCAACTGGAATTTCATCACCTCCTCTACCTTTGTTCATAGTGATACTTCTCTGGTGGCTCAGTTGATAAAGAATAAGCCTGCAATGCAGGAGACCCTGGTTTGATTCCTGGGGGTCACAAAGATTCCCTGGAGAAGGGACAGGCTACCCAGTCCAGTCTCCTTGGGCTTCCCTGGTGGCTCAGAGGGTAAAGAATGCACTGCATTGTTGCTGCATGCGGGTTTTTCCCCAGTTGTGGCAAGCAGGAGCTACACTTTCTTGAGGCACATGGGCTTCTCCATTCAGGTCAGGACACAGTTTTGAGGGCATTAGCCAGCTGTGGCCCCCTTTGCCTGGCAAAGCAATAAAGCTCTTCTTTTCCACTTCACCCAAAACTCTTGAGATTCAATTTGGCACTTGTGTATGGAAGCTGAATTTTACCTATTAATACAACAATCATTCAAAATCTTCCCATGATGAGGGGACCTGGAGGACCAGGCGTGATGAGGTGAGTGTTTTCCACGCCTTGTGATCAACGCCCACTTGGAGTCAGTGAGGTGCTCTCCTGCCCTCATACCAGAGACAAGGAAGCACCAAGATTTACTTTTTAGTCTAAATTACCCAGAAGCTTCTAATGCTTTGTTCAACATAGTTGGACATTATTTGAACAACTAATGCTTTGTCAGACTCACAATCTGTTTCATAATTTATTTCTTTCTTTTGTCTACTCTGTACACTTTTCAGATATTTCTTCTATTCATTAATTCTTAAGCTGGGTGTAACATGCTGCTTCATACACTGAGTATTGATTATTTTATTTCTAGAAGTTCTTTTACTTTAAAAATCTGCCTTTCTTTTTCATAGAGTTTTGTTCTTTCATGTTTTCCAATTTCATCTTGTATGCCTTTAATCTTTTAAAAATATTTTATAGTGTTTATTTGGTAGTTTTATCACTTGGCATTTTCAAGAGTCTAACTTTACAGTTTTTTACTTCCATTCATGGTGAGTTGTTTCCTTCTGTGCTTTATAACTGTATACTGTGAGTTCATCAGTGTCAGTATTTTATGTATGGTAATCATGTGAGAACATGACCCTCCAAATAAGGCTTATGTACACTTCTTGCAAGAAATCCCATATAAATATTCCCTAAAATGATTTGTATGTTAATTTCTCAGCTTGGGAATTTCTATATTCCTCCAATAAAACAAATTTGAACCCCAAACCCATGATAGTTGAAGACAGAATGATACAAGTTGTAAGGCATGCATTTTCTTCACTCAGAGCTCAGACTGAGGTCGACTAAGGCTTTCACTAAGGGTAGCACCTTTACATTTCAGGTTTGATATGTGTGAATCTCTGTTTCAAATATGCACTTGTCTGCAGCCTAAAGACATTCCTCTTCTCCTTACCTGGATCAGTATTATAGCCAAAGCCCTAAATTACAAGCAATAGCAGCAACTTTTCACAAGGCTGAGCGACTGAATCACAGCTCACTTTCCATGTTTGTCATATACTTTTCAGTTCCCTGTAAATTGCCTCACATTTTCACTTTGTTTTTTTTTTTTTTTTTTTTTCCTAAAGAAAAACATCAATTTAAAGAGTGTTTGTTAGGCTTTATCCTGTACCTTCCTTGTTAAGGAAAGACAGAGTTTCCCAGACTTATATTCTACATCACTGTAAGAAGAGTAACTTCTGTTTCATTAGTATTTATTGATTTAGACTCACTTTGGAAACAAATCTAAAGGCACTGTGTAAATGTGCTCTCTTTGGAGATAATAGACCTAGATTTAAATTCAAAGTCTGACACACATCCATTGTTTGTTCTTTACCTTACTGAACCCCAGTTATTTCCTTTTTGAATTAAAATGATAAATATTTTCTTTATTGGTTGGTTGGTTCAGTTGCAGAAAAAAATAAATTTTAACTGCAAGGAATTTCACAAAGAGAAGTTAGATGCTTACAGAAAGTGTTGGCAGAGTAAGAGGGGCTGGCTCTCGACTTGGCCTCTGGAATTGATGCCCAGAAAGGGAGAAAGGGCCACTCAGTGGAGCCTCTGCCTTCAGGAGGCATGATGTTCACTGTGGGCAGGATGACAAGGCCGCTGCACTGCAACGCAGCTGCGATGTGCCTGCCAGTCCTTACGTGCAAAACCCAAGCCCAGTGGACACCATCGGCCTTGCCTCTGGACGTCAGCTAGTGATTACCCGCTAGAAGGCAGCTGATGGCAATCCCAACAGCACCCACACCATTGCTCTTTCTTGGCATTTTTGAGTCTAACCTTACAGTTTATTGCGTCTTTTGACTTCCATTCATGGTGAATTGTTTCCTTCTGTATACTGTGAGTTCATCAGTGGCAATTGTTTTATCCATGGGAATCATGTGGAAGGACTGACTGGAATACTAAATCACACTCAGAGCTCTACCTGCGGTGCAGCATGAGATGAGGCTTTCTAGGATATGCAGGAGAGGATGCTGAGAGAACCAGTTCGTGATATTCACCCAAGGCTTATGAGAAAACACATGTGGAGTGCTTGGCACTGACCCTGGCAGGTAGCAAGTGTCCCTTTAGCTCCCGGTGCCCTGAGTGCTTCAAGGCCGTTGCCCGGTGAGGCAGGGTTCGTGCCACCCCGTTTCCCCAGCTGTGAACAGATGGAGCTCACTCATTCACTCACTCACTCAGGCAGGCGCTAATTTCACCAAAACCTGATTGCTCTTCTGAAAACAGACCTTAAATACTGATTTAGGAATTGATCCCACGAGTTTCCTCCATGGGTCCAACATTTGGCCAGTCAGACAGGGATTAATGCACCGACTCTAGCAGCTGCAGTGTCAACTCTGAGGGCTGTCACTGAGCCCAAAGTAGAGGAAGCACCATTGTTCCAGGTGATGCCCACCAACAGCAGTGCAAAGCACAGAGCTGCATGGTGCCTGCACTCCCAGGACACGAAGCTCTGTAGGCTCCATGGGTGTCCCTGAGCAGCACTGGCCAGATCAAGGTCAGGCTCCTCAGCTGGAGCCATCTTTCCCTTCTGTTGCTGTGAAATGCGGCCCCCAACACCTCCCTCTGCTAATGATGTATTCTGAATTATGTATAATGTGTAGGTTTGCATGAAGCCAAAAGGGAGCATAAACACTCTAGGTGAAGGTACTTGAAACAAAAAAAATAAATTAAAATAATATAAAATTTTAAATAAAATAAATCTTCCTCAAATACCCTTTTCTTAACACTGCAAAGTATATGTCTGCAAATTATTATTAATAGGCCAGTTAGACAGTTATGCATATGCATATTTATTCAATTATCCTCTGAAGTGCTTCAGTTTAGGAGAATTTTAAGTGGACAAGGGACCAAAAAGAAGAAGAGGCTTCTATGTTGCATGACCAGTTCGTCTGGGAGCCACATCCATGGCCATGAAATTCAGACCTGCCACAGAGAGTCCTCTGGTTCAAGATTTCCATGTTCATCTTACCTAATTACCAGAGTGGCTGCTGAGGCTGTCACAGGCTACTTGTCTGATAGTTTCATTTGTTCCTGGAGAGAGCTGCAAGCCTGGACATTTTAAGGTAGATCTTGTTTCATTTGGGTGTTATAGCATCCATTAGAGGTCTGAGTCCCAGAAATCAATATCATCCTTATAAAAATATCAGAATTAATGACAAAAATGATGAAAAATAAGGCACAGATGTGTGTTATATAAAGATGTATGTTGAATTCTGGTGCTGCAGTAGACTCTTGAGAGTCCCTTGGACAGCAAACCGTCAATCCTAAGGAAATCAACCCTTAATACTCTTTGGAAGGAAAGATGCTAAAACTGAAGCTCCAATAGTTTGCCGCCTGATGCAAAGAACTGACTTGTTGGAAAAGATCCTGATGCTGGGAAAGGTTGAAGGCAAATGGAGAAGGGGGTGGTGGAGGGCAAGATGGTTAGATAGCATCATTGAGTCAATGAACATGAATTTGAGCGAACTTTAGAAGATAGTGAAAGACAGGGCTGTGCTGCTGTCCTTGGGATCACAAAGAGTTGGACCTGACTTATCAACCAAACAATAATTATAATGGCTTTATGGAAAAATATCTGATATATTTACATCACCATCTCATGGGGCACATGGGCTCCTGCTTGCAATGCACTGGCTGGAGTTTCTTATAACAAGCTTGAAGAAATAGGACTCAAGAGGATTTCTCTTCTTCCTTGGAATTCTATATTGAGCTTCCATTCAAAATCAAGATCATCTCTGTAAATCTTCTCTTTGCTAGATGGGTGTTCTCCTCTGTTCTAAAATAAGGTAGCAATGGCAAATGCTTGGCAGACATATTTCCATCTAGCTTCTTCTGAAATGTTTAACTCTGAGCACATTTGCATCTTTGCTGGGTATCCTTTTAATGTGTCCAATGACTCTGAAATTAGCACCACAAGCCATGCTTGTCAACATTACAAAGTTTCTAATAGAGGCATGGGCAAGCCAGGTCAAGGACCACCAGCTCAGAATCCCCAGGGAATGAGTGCCTTGTTAAACTAAGAGGAAGTAAAAACTGGACATAAGTGTCACTATCTACTTGGTTTCAATTCTTATTTTGTTCACCTTAGTTTTCCTCACTGAGGAAACTTTCTAATTGTAATAATAGATATTTGCTAAACAAAAAAAGTACTAGGTATGAATAGACATTTTACCAAAGAAGACATGCAAATGACCAAAAAGCACATGAAAATTTGCTCAAAACTACTAATCATTAGAGAAATGTCAATCAAAACTTAAGTGGAATATTATTAATAACTCACACCCAATAAGGTAATTGTTAAACAAAATAGCAACAACAGAAAATAAGTGTTGATGAGGATGTGGAGAAATTGGAATCCTCATACATTGCTGATGGGGATGCAAAATGGGAGAAAGTGAAAGTGAAAATCGCTCGGTCATGTCTGACTCTTAGGGACCCCATGGACTATACATACAGTGCATGGAATTCTCCAGGCCAGAATACTGGAGTGGGTAGCCTTTCCCTTGTCCAGGGGATCTTTCCAACCCAGGAATCAAACCCAGGGATCAAACCCAGGGATTAAACCCAGGTCTCCCACATTGCAGGCGGATTCTTTGCCAGTTGAACCACAAGGAAAGAGCCACTATGGAAAAGTGTATTAGCTCCTCAAAAAATTAAACACAGAATTACCATTTTATCTGGTATTGCCACTTCTAAACAATTATCCAGGAGAGGTGAAAGCAGGGACTCAAGAAGATATTTATACACCCATTGCATCGTAGCATTACACAAAAATCAAAAAGTGGAAACAATCCAAATGGTCATGAACTGATGACTGGATAAACAAAATGTTGTCTACCCATACAATGGAATGTTATTAAGTCTTTAAAAAGAAGGCAATTTTAGCACAGGTGAAGACACTATATCAAGTGACAAAAATCAGATACAAAGGAAAAAATATTGAATAATTCCACTTACATGAGTGTTGGGAGCCGCGTTAGGCATTACTGACAAAATGGAGGCATGGCCCTAACCCCCTCCCTTTGTTCTGCAGGCACGGACCCAGAATGAGGGGGTTAGGCTTTATGATTCTGACTTATTTTTTTCCTTTCCTCAGGTGAGTTGACTGAAAAGAATATTAAGGTGCTTATTGTTTTTGAGAGGACCAAGAGAAGGCACAAAGCCTTCTGCAGCTGTGCTCAGAGAATAAAGTTAATCACTCACATTTGTTTTACTTTTACAAAAGAGTGTTCCAGGGTAAGCACACAGGCCGCAGCTTGAGGCCATGGGAGGGATTGCTATCTGAAGCCTATTTGTGAGGAAAGTGTTTATGGCAAAATAGTTTGCTGAATTTAGGTCTTAGGAATAATTAAAATAGAAGCTAAAGATTTAATGAATGTTGTAATGTTAGCATATTCTACTATAGCTTATAGAAATTAGAGACTTTAGGGATATTATTAGCTAGAAGCCCTTTCTAAGAAATAGTGAGCTTAGGATATGAGGGGCAAACAGGACTTAGAAAGATAAGAAATAAACTGAGGAATGTGGTATGCAGCCCAGACATTAGCATGAGTTACAGTGTATTCACAAAGACACAAGAGAAAAAGTAGATAAAAGAATCACTGAGGCAGAAACTCCTTTTGAGGGGCAACAATGATTTATGGAGACAACAAATCTGGGTCAGTGGGAACAGAAAATATCAAACCGCTGACCTAATGCTTTTATAAAAGTATAAAAAAGAATCATAAGCTTGAAATAAATAGGCAGTCCAAGAAAACTGAGAGCCTGCCTCAGTTTCTCGCTGACACCACTCACCCCTTCAGGTTGAATCCCTGGCTGCTGGAGTTGGACTCCGGCACATGAGGTCCCTAAAGAAGGCAAATTCATAGAAAGTAGAATGCTGGTTGCTAGGGACAAGGAGGAGGGGCTTTTGAGAAGTTATTATTTAGGTAGAGTTTGGGAAGAACAAAAAGATCTAGAGATGGATAATAGTTTCACAACAATGTGAATGTAATTTAAAAAGCAGTTAAGAGGGTAAAATTTGTGTTGTTGCTGTTCAGTCACCAAGTTGTGTCCAACTGCAGCATATCAGGCTTCCCTGTCCCTCACCATCTTCAGGAGTTTGCCCAAGTTCGTGTCCATTGGATAGGTGATGTCATCCAACCATCTCATCTTCTGTTGTCCTCTTCTCCTTTTGCCTTCAATCTTTCCCATCCCCAGAGTGTCTTTTAATGAGTTGGCTCTTTGCATCTAGTGGCCAAAGTATTGGAACTTCAGCTTCAGTATCAGTCTTTCCCATGAATATCCAAGGTTGATTTCCTTTAGGATTGACTGGTTTTATCTCCTCAATGTTCAAGAGACTCTCAGTAGTCTTCTCCAGCACCACAGTTCAAAACATCAATTCTTTAGGACTCTGCTATCTTTATAGTCCAAACTGTCACATCTGTATGACTACTGGAAAGACTATAGCCTTGACTATATGAACCTTTATTGGCAAAGTGATGTCTGTTTTTTAACATGCTGCCTATATTTGTCATAGCTTTCCCACCAAGGAACAATCATCTTCTAATTCATGGTTGCAGTCACTATCCATAATGATTTGGGAGCCCAAGAAGAGGAAATCTGTCACTACTTTCAGCTTTTCCTCTTCTATTTGACGTGAATTGATGGGCCCACATGCCATGATCTTAGTTTTTTTTTAAATTAGTTTTAAGCCAGCTTTTTCAATCTCCTTCTTCACTCTCATTAAGAGATTCTTTAGTTCCTCTTTGTTTTCTGCATTAGATAGAGTGGTATCATCTAAATATCTGTTTCTCCTAGCAATCTTGATTCCAGCTTGCAACTCATCCAGCCTGGCATTTCGAATCATGTGCTCTGTGTATAAGTTAAATAAATAAGGTTACAATAAACAGCCTTGTTGTATTCCTTTCTCAATGCTGAATCAGTCAGTTCTTCCACACAAGATTCTAATTGTTTCTTCTTGACCTCTATACAGGCTTCCTGGGAGACAAGTAAGATGGTCTGGTATTCCCATCTCTTTAAGAGTTTCCCTCTGCTTGCTATGATCCACACAGACAAAGGCTTTAGCATAGCCAATGAAGCAGAGGTAGATATTTTCCTGTATTTCCTTTGCTTTCTCTATGATCCAGAGAATACCGACAATTTGATCTCTGATTCCTCTGCTTTTTCTAAACCCTTTTTGGAAAATGGGTCTCAGGTACCTGTGCCTATGCAAGAAGAAAACAAGTCTACAAGGCCATTTCTTGTGGAATGGGCCTAGTTATTTAGGTCTGTTGCTTTCATTTACTTAAAATGATGTTTAACAGGTATAACTTTCCCCTTTTTGGTGGTTTCCTAAAAGTCCCAACACACTAATTAAGTGATATGATTTTATTCACTTAAGTGTTATTAACTACTACAATGCAAGAGAATCTTAAAAGGCAAGTTTCACATCCTATTCTCAAGTCCACTTCCCCCTACACTGAAATTCTCAACTTCTCTCCTCACTCTCTAATAAATTGGCCAGAAAAAAGAGATACATGAAAGAAGTCATCTAAAACCCAGACCAGAAAACCAGGTTCCATGCAGCCAATGACCCACTGCACAGTACTTAGAGTTTAAAAGGTGAAATTATTCATTGCTGTTTGAAATTTTTTTCAGCCATTGTAGATTCTTTGTTGTCTTCAGTTCAGTTGCTCAGTCATGTCTGACTCTTTGCGACCTCATGGACTACAGCATGCCAGGCTTCCTTGTCCATCACCAATTGCCAGACCTTGCTCAAACTCATGTTAGCTGTTGTTATTGAGGCAATATTATTGAAAACATGTAAGTTACATGTGTAAATCATAATGTTTCTATTTCTGTATAGCCTACAACTACCACCCTAAATTTTTTACCTATTACATACAGTTGATTCCCTTTCCCCATTTCACCCTCCCATTTTTCTACCCCTCTGCTAGCCAATACTCTGTTTTCTTTGTCTACACATTTGTTTGGTTTGATTTGTTCATTTATTTTTGTTTCTTTATTTTTTAAATATTCCATGTATGAGTGAAAGAAATTGAAGATAACATGATTATTTGGAGAGATATCATGTGCTCTTGTTTTGGAAGAACAAATATTGTTAAGATGACCATACTACCCAAAGCAATCAACAGATTCAATGCAAACCCCATCAAAATATCAAGGACATCTTTCACAGGAGTAGAACAAAAAAATTCTATATGAAATCAGATAACACCCCAAGTATTCAGAACAATCTTGAGAAAAAAGAACAGAGATGGAAATATCACACTCCCTAATTTCAAACTGTACTACAAATTCATAATAATCAAAACAGCATAGTATTGAGACAAAAACAGACACATAAATCAATGGAACAGAATTAAGAGCCCAGCAATAAACCCATATAATTATGGGTAATTCATTTATGACAGAGGAGGAAAAGACACACAATGGGGAAAGAATGGTCTCTTCAATAAGTGGGGTTGGAAAAACTGGGGCTGCTACACTCAAACAAATGAAACTAGACTACCATCTCACACCCTACACAGAGTGTTAATCTCTCAGCCATGTCCAAATGTTTGCAACCCATGGACTGTAGCCCGCCAGACTCCTCTGTCCATTCTCCAGGCAAGACTACTGGAGTGGGTAGCCATTCCCTTCTCCAGGGGATCTTCCCAACCTAGAGAGTGAACCCAGGTCTCCTGCATTGCAGGCAGATTATTTACCATTTGAGCCACTAAATTAAAGAATTGAATGTAAGAACTGAGACCATAAAACTCCCAAAGGAAAACAGGCAGTACACTACTTGACATTGGTCTTAGCAATATCTTTCTATATATGTCTTCTCAGGCAAAGGAAGCAAAACAAAAATAAGCAACTGGGACTACATCAAACTAAAACACTTCTGCATAGTAAAGGAAACCATTAATAAAAGGAAAGAGCCTACTAAATGGGAGAAGATATTTGCAAAAATATATCCCATAAGAGGATAACATTCCAAAATATGTAAAGAACTCATGCAACTCAAAAAAAAAAAAAAAAAACAATCAGGTAGAAGTCAAGGTAAGAGAATAAAAGGACAGGAATTCACTGCTACTCACAAGTACATCAAGGATATATCTACAAATAGAAAAATTCTCAGAGCTAACCTGTTGAATACTAGTGGAAGACCTTGGAAACCTAAAACAAGAAAAGTTCCTACACAATCAGGTAGGACAAAAGAAGAAAAAGAAGAGGAAATGGGAAAGGACCAGCACCAGTGGTAGGGAACTGAAAGTGAGGAGAAATTCCCACTCTCAGAAAAGCCCATTCACGGCAAGGAAACCAGCAGGGCAGAAAGAGACCTTAGGAGGATCGAAGGGAAACAGTAACTGGCCTGTGGAAGGCAGGGATCAGCAGGAAGGGCATGACATGCCACTGCCCTTCACACCCAGTCTGAGTCGTGTGTCTTCTGGTGCAGAGGGCAGGGGGAGGGGGTGCTGGTTGCTAGAAAGTGGGGTTCAGAGAAAGGACCCAGGAAGGGAGCAGTTTCTGGCTGTGAAGAGACGCCCTGAAGGAAGGGAGTAAGGTGCTCCATAGCCGGGAATGTTTTCTGAAGAAACCAAGGGCGCAAACAGAAGCAAGTTGCCATTACTGAGTGGTGCAGAAAGCTCATTGCGACCCCCTTCCCCATCCTCCGGCCTCTTGCCTCCCGAGGACAGGGAGAGGCTCCCCACTGAGCAGGCTTGCCTGCCCCTGAGGCCCAGGCTTCCTGGCCAGTGCAGGCTCCAGAGTCCTAAGAGCCACCAGTGCCAAAGCCTCCTCTGGAATCAGTCCTGGGCACCGCAGCCTGAAACGGGAAGCCATCCGTGCTGGCAGACGCTGAGTGCTAAAGTGTGGGGTTGGAAGAGTGGGCCCAGGGAGAGGACTGCTGTTGGCCTTGCAAAGGCAACCTGAGAGAATCAGAGTGAAAAGCTCCGCATCTGCGGGGTGCTCCTAGAGGAAGCCTGATCACCTTGGAAATGAGGTTGAGTGGTGCACAAGGGGCGGGGCCGCCATTACAATCCCCTAGCTTCCCCCACTGCCCCTGCCTCTGCAGATACTGGGAGGATCTTCCACCAGAGTAAGCTTGTCCCAGTCTGTTGCATCTTTCTGCTGGTCTCTCTCACCACAGGCACCTCACGCATATCCTAGTTGTGGCCGCCTTATCCCTGACCAGCCTGAGCAAATAAGTGCCCCAATCATCAGGAGAGTTTCAGTCAGCTGCTGCTTTTGCTCCCTCTCACCCGGACAGGGTACATGCACAACAAGGTCACCCACATGCAGAGATGGGGCTGAAAACAAAGCTGAACCCCAGGGGCTATGCAATTAAGGAAGAAGTACGGAAGTCTCTCTGTTCAACTGCACAAGCTGCAGATCGAATCCCCATGATCTGCCTAGTAAACCTTTGCATCTGTGGAATATCTGAATACACAAGTACTCCAATAGCTGAGAATGGGTTTATCTTTGGCAGATGTGGACTTTGGGGGCAAATTCATGAAGAACTGGGCCAGGTCAGGGTCTGAGTTGTACCCACAGTGCCCACAATGGGTCCAGAGACATATTCAGGGGCATTGGAGGGCCTACTGGGAAGGTGAGTGCTGGCTGTGGGTCACTGGGGGTAGTCAAGGACACTATCAATGGAGGCTTCAGGAAAATATTATTATTACTATTATATTTTTCTTTTTCTTTTCTTGTTTCACTTTGTTCTATTGGTATTATTTTGTATTTTAAAGTTTTTAATTTTTTTTCCTTTTTTAAAATTTTTTAGTATATTTTTAAACATTTTCTAGTGTCACTACTTTTTGTGTGTGTGCTTTTTTTCTTGTTTTTCTTTTTATTCTTTAAAGATTTTTTAAAATTGTTTTTGTGTGTTTGTTTAACGTTTTCTTTTCAAAAAAATTTAGTTTGCTTTCTGTTTTTGTCCTGTATCTTGTGTTTGCTAGTTTTCTTTTCATTGTTTGTTTTTGCTTTGGGGTTCCTTTGTCAGGTTGTTCTCTTGATTTTTTGGGCTTCCCAGGTGGCTCAGATGGTAAAGAATCTGCCTGCAATCAGGAGACCTGAGTTCAATCCTTGGTTTGGGACGATCCTCTAGAGAAGGGAATTGCACCCATTCCATTATTCTTGCCTGGAGAATCCCATGGACAGAGGAGCCTGGAGGACTACTCTAGTCCATGAACTCACAAAGAGTTGGACATGATTGAGCAACTAACATTTTATGCTTTTTCTTGATTTTCTATTTTATTTTTCCTTCTCTTTATTTGGTTTTGCTTTTATAATTTGTCTTGGGTTTTGTTTACCTGTTTGTTTTCTTTTTTTGTTTTTTCTTTTCCTTTTTTCCCCTGGCCATGCCATGCATTTGTGGGATGTTGGTTCTCTGCCCAGGGGTTAGGCCTGAGCCTCAGAGTAAGGTATCATGTCCAAGGCACTGGAATGCCAGAGAATTCCCATACCCAGGTAATACAAATCAGCATGAACTCTCCCAGAAGTCTCCATCTTGACACCAAGATATGCATGCTGAGTGCTCAATCACTTCAATCATGTCTGACTCTTTGTGACCCTATGGACTGTAGCCCACCAGGCTCCTCTGTCCATAGGATTCTCCAGGCAAAAATACTGGAGTGGGTTGCTATGCCCTCCTCCAGAAGATCTTCCCAACACAGGGATCAAACCTGTATCTCTTATGTCTCTTGATTTGGCAGGCAACATAGTGCCACCTGGGAAGACTTAACATGGCTCCACCCAAATGGGTGCAGGCTCCAGTGCCAGAGGCCACACACCAAACAAACAGCAAAACAGGAACATGGCCCCAACTATCAGCTGCTGCTGCTGCTGCTGCTAAGTCGCTTCAGTTGTGTCCGACTCTGTGCGACCCCATAGATGGCAGCCCGCCAGGCTCTGCCATCCCTGGGATTCTCCAGGCAAAAACACTGGAGTGTGTTGCCATTTCCTTCTCCAATGCATGAAAGTGAAAAGTGAAAATGAAGTCACTGAGTTGTGTCCAACTCTCAGTGACCCCATGGACTGCAGCCTACCAGGCTCCTCCATCCATAGGATTCCCCAGGCAAGAGTACTGGAGTGGGGTGCCATTGCAACTATCAGCAGAAAGGTATAAAGCCATACTAAGCTCACAGACACCCCAAAACACACCAGTTGATGTGGCCTTGCCCATCAGAGGGACAAGACTCAGCTCCACCCATCAGAGTGCAGGTACCAATCCCTCTAGGAAGCCTACATAAACTGCTGGACAAAACTCTCCCAGCAGGGGGCAGACAACAGAAGAAGGACTGCCACTCTGCAGCTTGTGGAAAGGAGACCACAGATGGAGTATGTGAGATAGCAGAGACATATGTTACAGAAGAAGGAGCCAGATAAAAATCCATACAATTCAATAAATGAAGAGGAAATAGGCAATTCTGAAAAAGAATCCAGAGTAATGATAGTTAGAATAATCCAAGATCTCAGAAATAGAATGGAGGCCTGGATGAATAAGATACAAGAAATGGTTAACAAGGGCCTAGAAGAACTAAAGAACAAACATTGACGAACAGCACAGTAACTGAAATGAAAAATACACTAGAGGGAGTTAATCAGAGAATGACTGGGGAAGAAGAACAGATAAGTGAGCTGGAAAATAGAATGATGGAAATAACTGCCACAGAAAAGAATTCAGAAAAAGAATGAAAAGAAATAAAAAGAGTCTCAGACACCTCTAGGGCCACACTGAGTGCACCAACATTCAAATTATATGGGTTTCAGAGGAGGAAAAGAAAGTGAAAAAGTCTGAGAAAATATTTGAAGAAACTGTATTCAAAAAATTCCCTAAAATAAGAAAGAAAATAGTCATCAAAATCCAGGAAGCACAGGTTCTCATACAGGATAAACTCAAGGAGAAGCGTGCCAAGACCTGTACTATCAAACTAATAAAAATTAAATACAAAGAAAAAAAGTGTTAATTGCAGCAAGAGAAAAACAATATGTAACATAAAAAGGAATGCCCATAAGGTTATCAGCTTATTATCAGCTTGTTATTTTTCAAAGCACAAATTCTATAGTACAGGAAGGAGTTTCAAGACATATTTAAAGAATGAATGGGAAAAACCTACAACCAAGATTACTCTACCCAGTAAGGATCTTGTTCAGAATCAGTGGCAAAATCAGAAGCTCTACAGACAAGCAAAAGCTAAGGGAATTCAACACCACCAACTCAGCTTTACAAAGAATGCTGAAGGAAATTTTTCTAGACAAGAAATGCCAGAGAAGAAAAGGATCAACAAAAACAAACCCAAAACTATTTAGAAAGGGGTAATAAGAACATACATGTTGATAGCTATCTTAAATGTTAAATGGAAAATGCTCCAACCAAAAGACACAGACTGACTGAATGGATATAAAAACAAGATTCATAATTATACTCAATATATAAGGCAATGCTAACAGCCTAAAGAGGGAACATCAACAGTAGCACAATGATAACAGGAGAATTTAACACTCTATTCAAACCAATGGACAGACCATGCAGAGAGAGAATAAATAAGGAAACACAAGATTTAAATGATACAATAGACTGTGTGTGTGCTAAGTCACTTCAGCCATCTCCTGCTCTGTGTGGTACTCTGTGTGGCCCTATGAACTGTAGCTTGCCAGACTCCTCTGTCATGGAATTCTCCAGCCAAAAATATTTGAGTGGGTTGCCATGCACTTTCAGGGGATCTTCCCAACCCAGTGGCTTCTTTACCACTAGTGCCACTTGAGAAGCACCACACAATAGACTGCTCCTGCTGCCTGCTGCTAAGTCACTTCAGTTGTGTCCGACTCTGTGTGACCCCATAGATGGCAGCCCACCAGGCTCCTCTGTCCATGGGATTTTCCAGGCAAGAGTACTGGAGTGGGGTGCCATCACCTTCTCTGCACAATAGATTAGGTAGACTTAATTGACATTTATGGGACATTCTATCTAAAAGCATCAGAATACACTTTCTTCTCAAGTGCACATAAAACATTCTCCAAGCTATATCATACTTTGTAAATTCAAGCTTTGGTAAATTTAAGAAAATTGAAATTGTTTCAAGCATCTCTTTGACCACAATGATATGAGATTAGAAATCAATTACAGGGGAAAAAAATCTGTAAAAAACACGAGCACATGGAGGCTAAAAAATATGCTACTAAATAACCAATGGATCACTGAGGAAGTCAAAGAGGAAATCAACAAACACTTAGAAACAAATGACAATGAAAGCATGACAACCCAAGACCTGCCAGATGTAGCAAAAGCATTTCTAGGAGGGAAGTTTATGACAAAACAAGCCAGCTTCTGAAAACAAGAAAAATCTCAAATAAACAAACATCACCTTACACCTAAAGCAACTAGAAAAATAAGAAATAACAAACCCAAAGTATTTAAATGGAACAAAATCATAAAAGTCACAGCAGAAACAAATGACTTAGAAACAAAGAAAGCACTAGCAAAGATCAATGAAACTAAAAATTGATTCTTTGAGAAGATAAACAAAATTGATAAATCTTTATCCAGACTCCTCAAGAAGAAAAGGGAGAGGACTCAAATCAATAAAATTAAAAATGAAAAAGGAGAAGTTATAATCAACACCACAGAAACACAAAGAATCATAGAAGACTACTACAAGCAACTATATGCCAAAAAAAAAAAAAATGAACAACCTGGAAGAAATGGACATATTCTTTAGAAAGATACAACTTTCTAAGACTGACTGTGTGCTTTTTGTGACCCCATGGTGTATAACCCACTAGGCTCTTATGCATGAATTTTTCCAGGCAAGAATACCAGAGCAGGTTGCCATTTCCTACTCCAAGGGATTTTCCTGACCCAGTGATAGATCCTACATCTCTTACATCTCTTGCATTAGCAGGCAGATTTTTTTCCCCACTGCACCACCTGGGAAGCCTCCAAGACCAAACAAGGAAGAAATAGAAAATATGAATAGACTCACAAGTAATGAAATTGAAAGTGTGATTAAAATTCTTCTAGCAACAAAATTCCAGGACCAGATGGCCTCATGGGCAAATTCTATCAGATATTTAGAGGTTCACTAACTCTATCATTCTCAAACTCTTCCAAAAAATTGAAAAGAGAGGAACACTATCAACTTCATTCTATGAGGCTACTATTACCCTTATGCCAAACCAAAGATATTGCAAAAAGAAAATTACAGGTCAATATTATTGATGAACATAGACACAAAAATCCTGAACAAAATACTAGCAACAAAATCCAATAACACATTAAAAGGATCATATAAAATGATCAAGTAGGCTTTAAACCAAAAAATGGAATCTTCAATATACCCAAATCAAGCCATATGATACAGTATATTAATAAATTCAAGAATGAAAATCATGTATTCCTCACTATAGGTGCAGAAAAAGCTTTTGACAAAATTCAACACCCATTTATGATTTTAAAAGGAAAAAAGATCTCTCCAGAGACTGGGCATAGAGACAACCTACCTCAACATAATAAAAGCTATATACAACCAAATCACAGTAAACTTTATTCCCAATGGTGAAAAACTGAAAGCATTTCTTTCAAGATAGGAACAAGATGAGGGTTTCCACTGTCAACACTTTTTATTCAGTATAGTTTTGGAAGCCGTAGGGATGGCATTCAGAGAAGAAAAAGAAATAAAAGGAATCCATATTAGAAAAGAAGATAGAAAAGATTTTCACATAGAAAATCCTAAAGATGCTACTCGAGCTCAGCAATGAATTTGGTAAAGTTCAGTTCAGTTCAGTCACTCAGTCATGTCCTTCTCTTTGTGACCCCATGAGTCGCAGCACACCAGGCCTCCCTGTCCATCACCAACTCCCGGAGTTTACTCAGACTCACGTCCATCGAGTCAGTGATACCATCCAGCCATCTCATCCTCGGTCGTCCCCTTCTCCTCCTGCCCCCAAACCCTCCCAGCATCAGAGTCTTTCCCAATGAGTCAACTCTTTGCATGAGGTGGCCAAAGTACTGGAGTTTCAGCTTTAGCATCATTCCTTCCAAAGAAATCCCAGGGTTGATCTCCTTCAGAATGGACTGGTTGGATCTCCTTGCAGTCCAAGGGACTCTCAAGAGTCTTCTCCAACACCTGTTCTAACTGTTGCTTCCTGACCTGCATACAGATTTCTCAAGAGGCAGGTCAGGTGGTCTGGTATTCCCATCTCTCTCAGAATTTTCCACAGTTTATTGTGATCCACACAGTAAAAGGCTTTGGCATAGTCAATAAAGCAGAAATAGATGTTTTTCTGGAACTCTCTTGCTTTTTCCATGATCCAGCGGATGTTGGCAATTTGATCTCTGGTTTCTCTGCCTTTTCTAAAACCAGCTTGAACATCAGGAAGTTCATGGTTCATGTATTGCTGAAGCCTGGCTTGGAGAATTTTGAGCATTACTTTACTGGCGTGTAAGATGAGTGCAATGGTAAAGTTACAGAATACAAAATGAATACACAGAAATCTCTTGCATTGCTGTGCACTGACAATTGAAGATCAGAAAGAGAAATTAAGGATCTATCCCATTTACCATTGAAACAAAAAGAATTAAAAAACTAGGAATAAATCTACCTAAGGAGGCAAATACTGCAGTGGGTTGCCATGCCCTCCTCAGTGGGGTTTTCCCAACCCAGGGCTCAAACCAAGCTCTCCAGCATTGCAGGAAGATTCCTTACCATATGAGTCACCAGGGAAGCCCTTGAATACTGGAATGGGTAGCCTATACCTTCTCTAAGGGATCTTTCCAGCCCATGAATTGAACTGAACATTGCAGGTGGATTCTATAAGCTGAGCTACTAGAGAAGATGGCAGAGTAGAAGGACAGGTGCTCATCTTCTCCTGCGAGAACAACAAAACCTCAACTAGCTGCTGAAGAGCCATCAACAGAAGAATGTTGGATCCCACCAAATAAAAGATACCCTGCATCCAAGGGCAAAGGAGGAGCCCTAACACAATGGTAGGAGGGGCACAATCGTGTTTAATCAAACTTCATACCCTCCAGAGATGCTCCGAAGGCACAAACAAAACCTGCACACCAGGACCCATGGAGAGGAGCAGTGACTCTCACAGGAGACTGAGCCAGACCTGCCTGAGAGTGTTTGAATGTCTCCTGTGGATGCATGAGTCAGCAGTGCCCTGCCACGGGGGCAGGGGCTCTGGCTGCAGCAGACCTAGGAGGTTTGGCATGTGGCATCAGTCCTCTTGGAGGAGGTCTCCATTAGCTCCATCATAAAGCTGCCGAGCAGATGATTCACAAACTGGAGAACTATATCAAAGAAATTCTGACACTGCTGCAAAAACTCCTAAGAACCACAATCATTTTCTCAACCAGGGGATCTAGCAAAGGGATTGAGAATTCCCAGGAATTTGACTTTGAAGGTCAGGGGGACTGATTACAGAACACCTACAGGACTGGGGAAACAGACTTTTGGAGGGCACAACAAAACCATGTGCACACCAGGAATCAGGAAAGGAGCAGTGACTCCACAAGACTGAGCCAGACTTGCCTGTGCATGCCCCAGAGTCTTTGGAGGAGGCATGGGTTGACAGCGGCCTGCTGTGAAGTCAGGGTCACTGACTACAAGGGTCCTGGGAGCCACAGCATGCTGGCATAAATCCTTTTGAAGGGGATTGCTATTATGACCATTAACCCTAGCAGAGATCGACCTCAGGTTAAACTACAGGAAGGGAACACAGCCCCACCAGACTGTTGAGCACCTGACCAACTCACAATTTTCCCACAGCCAGTCCCTTCTATCAGGAAGCTTCCACAAGCCTCTTATCCTCACCCATCAGAGGGCAGACAGAATGATAACCACAGTCACGGAAAACTAACCAACCTTATTACATAGATCACAGCCCCGTGAAACTCAAGGAAACTATGAGCCATGCCATAGAGGGGTAAGCAAGACATGGCAGAGAGTTCTGACAAAATGTAGTGCACTGGAGAAGGGAATGGCAAGCCACTTCAGTATTCTTGCCTTGAGAATCCCATGTACAGTATGAAAAGTCAAAGATATGACACTGAAAGATGAACTCTCGAGGTCAGAAGGTGCCCAATAAACTACTGGAGAAGAGCGGAGAAATAGCCCCTGAAGAAATGACGATGTTCAGCCAAAGCAGAAACAACACCTAGCTGTGGATGAATCTGATGGTGAAAGCAAAGTCTGATGCTGCAAAGAACAATATTGCATAGGAACCTGGAATGTTAGGTCCATGAATCAAGGTAAATTAGAAGAGTCAAACAGGAGATGGCAAGAGTGAACATAAACATATTAGGAATTAGTGAACTAAAATGGACCAGAATGGGTGAATTTAATTCAGATGACTATTATATCTACTACTGTGGGAAAGAATCCCTTAGAAGAAATGGAGTAGCCCTCATAGTCAACAAAAGAGTCTAAAATGCAATCTTGGGTACAATCTCAAAAACAACAGAATGATCTCTGTTCATTTCCAAGGCAAACCATTCAATATCACAGTAATCCGCGTCTATGCCACAACCACTAATGCTGAAGAAGCAAAAGTTGAATGATTCTATGAAGATCTACAAGACTCTCTAGAATTAATACCAAAAATGATGTCCTTTTCATCATAGACTACTGGAATGCAAAAGTAGGAAGTCAAGAGATATCTGAAATAACAGGCAAGTTTGGCCTTGGAGTACAAAATGGAGCAGGACAAAGACTAACGGAGTTTTGCCAAGAGGATGAACTGGTGATAGAAAACACACTCTTCCAACAACACTAGAGACGACTCTACACATTGACATCACCAGACAATTAATACCAAAATCAGATTGATTATATTATTTGCAGCCAAAGATGGGGAAGCTTTATACAGTCAGTAAAAACAAGACCAGGAGCTGAGTGTGGCTCAGATCATGAACTCTTTATTCAAAATTCAGACTTATATTGAAGAAAATAGGGAAAACCATGAAGTCATTCAGGTATGACCTAAATCAAATTCCTTAAGATTATACAGTGGAAGTGACAAAATAGATTCATAGGATTACATCTGACAGAGAGAGTGTCTGAAGAACCATGAATGGAGATTTATAATATTGCATAGAGGTGGTGTGATCAAAACCATCCCCAAGCAAAAGAAACACAAAAAAGCCAGAAAGGTTGTCTCAAGAAGTGAAAGCCAAAAGAGAAAAGGGAAGTTATACCCATCTGAATGCAGAGTTGAAAAGAATAGCAAGGAGAGGTAAGAAAGCCTTCCTAAGAGAACAATGTAAAGAAATAGAGAGAAACAATAGAATGGGAAAGACTAGAGATCTCTTCAAGAAAATTGGAGATATCAAGGGAATATTTCATACAAAAATAGGCACAATAAAGGACAGAAACAGCAAGGACCTAACAGAAGTTGAAAATATTAAGTAGAGGTGGCAAGAATACGTAGATGAACTATACAAAAAAGATCTCAACAACCCAGATAACTATGATGATGTGATCACTCACTCAAAACCAGGCATCCTGAAATGCAAAGTCATGTGAGCCTTAGGAAGCATCACTACAAGCAAAGTGGATGTGATGGTATTCCAGTTATTTCAAATCCTAAAAGATGATGCTATTAGAGTGCTGCACTCAATATGCCAGCAAATTTGGAAAACTTAGCAGTGGCCACAGCACTGGAAACGCCAATTTTCATTTTAATCTCAAAAAAGACAATGCCAAAGAATCTTCAAAGTACCACACAATTGTGCTCATTTCACAAGCTTGCAAAGTAAAGCTCAAAATTCTCCAAGACAGGCTTCAACAGTATGTGAACCGAGAACTTCCAGATGTTCAAACTGGATTTAGAAAAGGCAGAGAAACCAGAGATCACATTGCCAACATCTGCTGAATCATTGAAAAAGGAAGGTAATTCCAGAAAAACATTTACTCCTGCTTCATTGGCTATGCTAAAGGCTTTGACTGTGTGGACCACGACAAACTGTAAAATTCTTAAAGAGATGGGAATACCAGACCACCTTACCTGCCTCCTGAGAAACCTGCACACAGGTCAAGAAACAAGTTAGAACCGGATATGGAACAGACTGGTTCAAAATTAGGAAAAGAGTACGTCAAGGCTGTATATTGTCACCCTGCTTATTTAACTTCTATGCAGAGTACTTCATGCAAAATGATGGACTGGATGAAGCACACACTGAAATCCAGACTGCTGGTAGAAATATCAATAACTTCATACATGCAGATGACCACCCTTATGGCAGAAAGCAAAGAAGAGCTAAAGAGCCTCTTGATGAAGGAGAAAGAGGAGAGTGAAAAGTTGACTTAGAACTCAACATTCAAAAAACAAAGATCATGGTATCTGGCCCCATCACTTCCTGGCAATTAGATGGTGGAAACAATGGAAACAGTGACATACTTTATTTTTCTTGGGCTCTAAAATCACCGCAGATGGTGACTGCAGCCATGAAATTAAAAGTTGCTTGCTCCTTTAAAGAATAGCTATAATATAGACAGCATATTAAAAAGTAGACACTCTACTTTTCCAACAAATTTCCCATATAGTCAAAGATAAGGTATTCTCATTAGTAATATGGATGTGAGAGTTGGAGCATAAAGAAGGCTGAGCACTGAAGAATTGGATCTTTTGAACTGTGGTGTTGCAGAAGACTCTTGAGAATCACTTGGACTGCAAGCAGATCAAGCCAGTCCATCCTAAAGGAAATTGGTCCTAAATATTAATTGGAAGGACTGACGCTGAAGTTGAAGCTTCACAACTTTGGCCACCTGATACAAAGAGTTGACTCAGAAAAGCCCCCACACTATATGGGAAAGACTGAGGGTGGGAGAAGAGTACAACAGAGGATGAGATTATTGGATAGTATCACCAACTCAGCGGACATGAGTTTGGGCAAGCTCTGGGAGATGGTGAAGGACAGGGAAGCCTCTTGTGCTGCAGTCCATAGGGTCACAAAGAGTCAGACATAACTGAGCAACTGAACAACAACAAAGAAGACAAAAGGCTTGTATTCAGAAAGCTGTAAGATACTTATGCAAGAAATCAAAGATTATGCAAACAGATGGAAAGATATAACATGATCTTGGACTGAAAGAATCAATATTGTGAAAATGACTCTACCACCCATGTAATATTCAGATTCAGCAGAATCCCTATTAAATTACCAAGGACATTTTTCACAGAACAAAAAATTCTCATAATTTGTATGGGAACACAAAAGACCTTGAATAGCCAAAACAATCTTAAGAAAAATTGAGCTGGAGAAACTAGCTTCCCTGACTTCACACTATAGTACACATCTACAGTAATCAATACATTATGGTGCTGGAACGAAAGAAGAAAAATGGATGAGTGGACTAAGATAGAAAGTCCAGAGATATACCTACCATTTATGGTCCCCTAGTCTATGATGATGAAGGCAAGAATATACAACAGAGAAAAGACAGTCTCTTTAACATGTTATGGTTGGAAAAACGGACAGCTACATGTAAAAGAATTAAACTAGAACACTCACTGACACCTTACACAAAAATAAAGTCAAAATGGATTCAGTTCAGTTCATTCACTCAGTTGTGTCTGACTCTTTGTGTCCCCATTAACCACAGCATGCCAGGCCTCCCTGTCATCACCAACACCCAAAGTTCACCCAAACCCATGTTCATCGAGTCAGCGATGGCATCCAGCCATCTCATCCTCTGTCATTCCCTTCTCCTCCTGCCCTCAATCTTTCCCAGCATCAGGGTCTTTTCAAATGAGTCAGCTCTTTGCATCAGGTGGCCAAAGTATTGGAGTTTCAGATTCAAAATCAGTCTTACCAATGAACACCCAGAACCAGTCTCCTTTAGGATGGACTGGTTGGATCTCCTTGAGGCTCAAGGGACTCTCAAGAGTCTTCTCAAATACCAAAAGTGTTTTGAACTCCAACAGTTCAAACGCATCGATTCTTCTGCACTCAGTTTTCTTTATAGCCCAACTCTCACATGCATACATGACCACTGAGAAAACCGTAGCCTTGACTAGATGGGCTTTTGCTGACAAAGTAATATCTCTGCTTTTTAATATGCTGTCTAGGTTGGTCATAACTTTCCCTCCAAGGAGTAAGTGTCTTTTAATTTCATGACTGCAATCACCATCTGCAGTGATTTTGGAACACAGAAAAATAAAGTCTGACAATGTTTCCACTATTTCCCCATCTATTTGCCATGAAGTGATGAGACCGGATGCCATGATCTTAGTTTTCTGAATGTTGAGCTTTAAGCCAACGTTTTCACTCTCCTCTTTCACTTTCATCAAGAGGATCTTTAGTTTTTCTTCATTTTCTGCCATAAGGGTGGTGTCATCTGCATATCTGGGAGTATTGATATTTCTCCTGGCAATCTTGAATCCAGCTTGTGCTTCCTCCAGCTCAGCGTTTCTCATGATGTACTCTGCATATAAATTAAAAAAGCAGTGTGACAATATGCAGCCTTGATGTACTCCTTTTCCTATTTGGAACCAGTCTGTTGTTCCATATCCAGTTCTAACTGTTGCTTCCTGGCCTGTATACAGGTTTCTCAAGAGACAGGTCAGGTGGTCTACTATTACATTCTCTTTAAGAATTTTCCACAGTTTATTGTGATCCACACAGTCAAAGACTTTGGCATAGACAATAAAGCAGTATTAGATGTTTTCATGGAACTCTCTTGCATTTTTGATGATCCAGTGGATGTTGGCAATTTGATCTCTGGTTCCTCTGCCTTTTCTAAAACCAGCTTGAACATCTGGAAGTTCACGTATTGCTGAAGCCTGGCTTGGAGAATTTTGAGCATTACTTTGCTAGCATGTGAGATGAGTGCAATTGTGCGGTAGTTTGAGCATTCTTTGGCATTGCCTTTCTTTGGGATTGGAATGAAAATTGACCTTTTCCAGTCCTGTGGCCACTGCTGAGTTTTCCAGACTTGCTGGCATATTGAGTGCAGTACTTTCACAACATCATCTTTCAGGATTTGTAATAGCTCAACTGGAATTCCATCACCTCCACTAGCTTTGTTTGTAGTGATGCTTCTTAAGGGCCACTTGGCTTCACATTCCAGGATGTCTGGCTCTAGGTGAGTGATCACACCATCGTGATTATCTGGGTCATGAAGATCTTTTTTGTCCAGTTTTTCTGTGTATTCTTGCCACCTCTCCTTAATATCTTCTGCTTCTGTTAGGTCCATACCATTTCTGTCCTTTATCGAGCCCATCTTTGCATGAAATATTCCCTTGGTATCTCTAATTTTCTTGAAGAGATTTCTAGTCTTTTCCATTCTATTGTTTTCCTCTATTTTTCTTGCATTGATCACTGAGGAAGGCTTTCTTATCTCTCCTTGCTATTCTTTGGAACTCTGCATTCAAATGGGTATATCTTTCCTTTTCTCCTTTGCATTTTGCTTCCTTTCTTTTCACAGCTATATGTAAGGCCTTCTCAGACAGCCATTTTGCTTTTTTGCATTTCTTTTTCTTGGGGACAGTCTTGATTCCTGTCTTCTATACAGTGTAACAAACCTCCATCCATAGTTCATCAGGCACTCTGCCTGTCACATCTAGTCCCTTAAATCTATTTCTCACTTCCACTGTACAGTCATAAGGGATTTGATTTAGATTGTAACTGAATGGTCTAGTGGTTTTCTCCACTTTCTTCAATTTCAGTCTGAATTTGGCAATAAGGAATTCATGATCTGAGCCACAGTCAGCTCCCGGTCTTGTTTTTGCTGACTGTATAGAGCTTCTCCATCTTTGGCTGCAAAAGATATAATCAATCTGATTTCGGTGTTGACCATCTGGTGATGTCCATGTGTAGAGTCTTCTCTTGTGTTGTTGGAAGAAGGTGTTTGCTATGACCAGTGTGTTCCCTTGGCAGAACTCTTTTAGCCTTTGCCCTGCTTCATTCTGTACTCCAAGGTCAAATTTTCCTGTTACTCCAGGTGTTTTTTGACTTCCTACTTTTGCATTTCAGTCCCCTATAATGAAAATGACATCTTTTTTGGGTGCTAGTTCTAGAAGATCTTGTTGGTCTTCATAGTACTGTTCAACTTCAGTTTCTTCAGTGTTACTGGTCAGGGCATAGACTTGGATTACCATGATATTGAATGGTTTGCCTTGGAAATGAATAGAGATCTTTCTGCCATTCTTGAGATTGAATCCAAGCACTGCATTTCAGACTCTTTTGTTGACCATGATGGCTATTCCATTTCTTCTAAGGATTCCTGCACACAGTAGTAGATATAATGGTCATCTGAGTTACATTCACCCATTCCAGTCCATCTTAGTTTGCTGATTCCTAGAATGTCAATGTTCACTCTTGCCATCTCCTATTTGACCACTTCCAATTTGCCTTGATTCATGGACCTGACATTCAAAGTTCTATGCAATATTGCTCTTTACAGCATCAAACCTTGCTTCTATCACCAGTCCCATCATGTTATTTTTGCTTTGGCTCCATCCCTTCAGTCTTTCTGGAGTTATTTCTCCACTGATCTCCAGTAGCATTATTGGGCACCTACTGACCTGGGGAGTTCATCTTTAAGTGTCCTCTTTTTTGCCTTTTCATACTGTTCATGGGGTTCTCAAGGCAAAAATACTGAAGTGGTTTGCCATTCCCTTCTCCAGTGGACCACATTCTGTCAGACCTCTCCACCATCCTGGGTGGCTCCACATGGCATGGCTTAGTTTCATTGAGTTAGACAAGGCTGGTCCGTGTAATGGTGGTCCATGTGATCAGACTGGTTAGTTATCTGTGATTGTGGTTTCAGTCTGTCTGCCCTCTGATGCCCTCTCTCAGTGCCTACCCCATCTTAATTGGGTTTCTCTTACCTTGGACGTGGGGTAACTCTTCACGCCTGCTCCAGCAAAGCGCAGCTGCCACTCCTTACCTTGGGCATGGGGTAGCTCCTCTCTGCTGCTCCTCTGCGCTATCTGTCACAGATGCCACGCTTCTGAATATGTTTATATACTGTAAAACTCTTAGTGGAAAACATAAATAGAACACTCTTTACATAAATCACAGCAAGGTCTTTTTTGACCCACCTCCTAGAGTAATGAAAATAAAAACAAAAATAAGCAAATGAGACCTAAGTACATTTAAAATATTCTGAACAGCAAAGGACACCATAAATAAGATGGAAAGACAACCCTCAGATGGGAGAAAATATTTGCAAAAGGAGTAACTTATAAGGGATGAATCTCCAAAACACACAAACAGCTCAGGAAGCTCAATTTTAAATAAATAAATAAATGGGCAAAAGACCTAAACAGACAGCTCTCCAAAGAAGACACATAGATGGCCAACAGTCGCATGAAAAGATGACCAACATCACTAATAATTAGAGAAATCAAAACTACAATGGAAACTACAATCACCTCACAGCAGTTGGAATGACCATCATCAAAAATCCACAATCAATAAATGCTGGAGAGGGTGTGGAGAACAGGCAACCATCTTGCACTGATGTTGGAAATGTAAATTGATACAGCCACTACAGAAAACAGTATGAAAGTTCCCTTAGAAACTAAAAATGGAATTACCACATTGCCCAGCAATCCCACTCCTGGACATCTACTCAGAGAAAATGTTAGTCTCTCACTTAGCTCTTTGGACTGTAGCCTGCCAAGCTCCTCCATGGATTTCCCAGGCAAGAATACTGGATTTGCCATTTCCTTCTCCAAGGGATCTTCCTAACCCAGGGACTGAACCCGGGTCTCCCGCATTGCAGACGGACTCTTTACCATCTGAGCCACCAGTGAAGCCTAATAAAATTTAATTATAAAAAAAAAAAACAAACAACCTGATTCAGAAATGGTCAGAAGATCTGAATAGACATTTTACAAAGGAGATATACAGGTGACCAATAGGCACATGAAAAATGTAGAGGTTCTTGATGCAAAGAGTTCCTCTTTTGAAATCAGTAATTTCAAAATCAGTAATACATGTGACAGTTCCCAGTCATGGCAGTGTAGCTAAAGTCCACACACTAAAACATTTGTTTCTGTGCTCCAACAAAACTGATGAACTTAGAAAGAGAATCCACAGGAACTCAGAAGTATTGGAGTGAGTGACACAGTCATGATATAGGAATCTCATGGCTGTGAGGAAAGCTCTCTGAAGAGACCTGCCTTCTGCACAAAGACTTAGAGGCATACAGTGTGAAACTGGTGAAGCAGGGAACTTGCAACCTATTGGAAGTCTTTAATTGTGGGCCAGTGGCCCCATCATGCCTTGGATATATTTAACCATGATTTTATTTTTACCACTGTTTTTTAAAGCCATTTCAATGGGAGGAAGTCATCTTTTTTGTCCTCTTGTGATTTTCTGTGATATGCTTTGGAGAAAAATAGCTCTAGTGTTTTTCACACACGTACTTTTATTGCTTGGAAGGAACCCCAGGCCTTGGCCAGCATGGTGGTGAGGCCTGTAATCATGAACCTGTGGTCTTGCAGGAGCCAAATTCTGCAGCCCTCCTGGCATGGAAATTTCACTCCACACACATTTCTCCCTCACGGAGACACTTGAGTTTTTGCCCTATTTTAGGAAACTGTCCAGGTAGTCAGTGTTACAGAGCATACTCATGTGGATGTTGAGTCCTTTTTCCACATTCTCTCTGCTATATTTTACATATTCTTATGTCCATGCCATGATTCATTTTTATTTATCGGAACTGCATTATCCTCATCTTTTTAAAAATGCCATTGCTTTGAGTTCAAGTGACTACCTCACTTCTCTTCTGATTATAGATTGATTTGTGTATTTCCAACTTCACTTATACATTTGTGGTAGAATAGGAAGTACATTTGGTTTTTGTCCCCAGGTCCTGACACAGATGCTAAAGCCTTGGAATTTCCCAAGTGGTAAGAGTGTCAAGTGTTCTTCACAAAAAGCCCCTTGAGCCCACCTGCATTTATGCTAATGAGGTGACAGTCTGGGGCCCTAGATTCCCTCAGAATGGGTCTGGTCGCCAACAAGACCAAGAGATTAGAAGATTTGGATTTTCAGGCATATCTTCTGATCCCTGGGAAGGAGTTGGGGCTGCAGATTAAGCTCCATAATAAAAACTCTGGAATGAGGAGATTAGATGAGCTTCAGGGTTGGTGAGCACATCCACATACCAGAGTATAATGCACCCCAGCTCCACAGGGACAGAAGCTCCTGCTTTCAAACCCTCTCCCCATGTACCTCTTCATCTATATTCTTTATACACCAGTAAAGAATATTGGTGAGAAAATTGCTCCATGAAAGTATTCCAAGATCTGGCCTACCCAGGCCACTACAAAATGACAGTGAGACATCATTTACTTCTAAAGTCACCCAAGGGGCTGCTAAAGCATTGGGCATTACCTATTACTTCCATTGTGCCTGGAGACCTCAGTCTCCAGGAAAAGTAGAAAGAGCCAACCAATCTTACAATTGGCAATAAAAAAGGTAATCCAAGAGACTCCCTCAGATGGAAGGAGGCTTTACCAGTAGCCCTCCTCCACATGAATGCTCTGAAATAACGTTGGTTTTAGCCTTTATGAGATGTTATATGGAAGACCTTTTCTTTATATCAGTGACCTCTTTCTAGATCCAGAGACTTAAACCTTTCAATCTTACACTATGGCCACTGGAAAATTCCAACAAGAAATGCACTTGTGGGGTGTCAACCAGGGCCCAGAGGATTCTGAGGGATGGCCTATGCCCCAGGGACTCAAGTACTAATTAAGGTTTGAAAAGATTAGTCCCCCAAAGCTCAACTGCAGCCCACATGGAAGGGCCCCTACCCCATAATACTCTTTACCCCCATAACAGTCAAGGTACCCAACCAAGGTACCCGACTCCTGGATTCACTACACTCAAATCAAACTATGGAAGGAAACCACGGAAGACACACAGTACACCTGTGAGCCTCTGGGAGAACTCCAGTATCTACTCAGGAATATAGAAGTGTCATTCTGATGAACATCCAAAAAGTTAAGCTACTGAGGATACACTTTCTTGGAATGGCCCTTGCATTTAGCCTGAGCTACATCATTGTCTCTCTCTTGGTTTTAGTCAAGGAGATTCTTTTCATATCTGTTATGGGTTCCCATAAGACCACTGTCAAGGCACCACAATGTGGTTTCTGTATCTCCTCTGCCTCACTGGTCTGAGTTACTCTTATAGACACCCCTTAAGTATTGCCATAGAAATCATGAACACAATAAGGCTAGTTTCTGGGTATGTCTTGATCCATTCTTACTAAGCTGACATATAAATAGATCAGGGCTGATTACACTCAAAATTAATCAAATACTGGACGAGGCCAGCACAGCAACATCCTGGTTTCATTAAATCAAGGATACATTCCTGTGGTGGCTCTGGCTTATAATTCTGTTTGCTCCCTCTTTCTTCAACTTCCCTGGTAGCTCAGACAGTAAAGAACCCACCTGCAATGCAGGAGACCTGGGTTGGATCCCTGGGTTGGGAAGATCTCCTGGAGAAGGGAGCAGCTACCAACATCAGCATTCTGGCCTGGAGAATTTCATTGACAGGGGAGCCTGGCAGGCTACAGTCCTTGGGGTCACAAAGAGTTGGACACTACTGGGAAACTTTCTCTCCTCAACTTACTTTCTTGGTTTATTTCTTCTCAGGTCAACAAGATACAGTCTCAACTTCTGATACAACATGGATGCCAACCCCTGACCCCTCTGATGACTTCCTCACAGCATCCTCCTTGGACAGACATCAGCAGCTCTTACCAGAACCCCTTCTTGACTGCAAGCAAGTGATGGACCCCCAAGGCCCCTCACTGCCCCAACTCAGCAGGAAGCAGCCAGAATGAATGATGCCCATCTCCCCAATGATTTGGGATCCATACACTTGATGAAGAATGTTAGATAGGAAGTTAGACATGAGCAATGAGGAGAGGCTTGGCTGAAAGTGATGCAAGCCACTTCTAAACTCCATCCCAGATACACCCAGAAGAGCTCATAGATATGCTACAAAATAACCACAGAGACTTTTCAACTTCTGCACATGCACCCTAGGCACACAGTGGATACAACATGACCACAGGGGCTTCCCCAAGTAACCTTAGGCAGTTAGGAGCCCATCAAGGGCTCATGAATATTCAAAATCTAATTATAGCAGATGGAATTATGCAACGACATATGGGAAGACATAAACAACACAGCTTGCTCTCAAATAACTTGTAACTGTCAATCAGCCATGAGCATATGCCCATTTGCATTCCCTTTCATTGACTGATGATGAGTGCAAGCCCTACTTTGCAACAGGCATAACCAAAATTAGGAGACTGGAAGTGTAAAAGGGGGAAGCCAAAATGGATCTATAGGAAGGAAGAGGAGGACTTCTTTGGGAGTGTCAGACTAATAAAAGATCTGTCTTCTTGAGCTGAACTGAGCTCTAACTTATCTGTGGATCTACATCTTTTGGTCTATTGCTCCAAATTTTTGTTGTGATGAGACAAGAATTGAGGAAGAGAAATAAGCCAACCTGATATTTGGTGCCATGATACCAAAAAATTAAAATTTCATTTTATTATGAAATTAAACTGGTGCTTGTAAGTAAATGTTCCTCTGAATTCTCTAATTTGCTCCAGCAAACCTGAGGGGAAGGGGGTGGGAACCTTCAGTTTATAGCTGGTCAGTCAGAAGCATGAGTGATGATCTGGACTTGGAATTAACATCCACAGTGATGGCAGTCCTGTGGGACAGGACTCTAACCTGTAGGCTCTGATGCTCTCTCCAGGTGGGTGGTGTCAGAATGGAGTTAAATTTTTAGGACACTCAGTCAGAATCCTTAGGGTTAATTGCTTGATGGTGGTGGGGAAAACATATACGTCAGAATTCCCTATATCATTGATCCTTAGATGGAAGTAATTAATAAGGGTGTATTTATTCACTTGATTTTTAATTTCTAACAATAGTTATGGGGCATCTATCAGTTTCTCACATTATGAAGAATGCTGAGATTCAAAGAGGGAAAATCATTCTGAGCTTCTGCCTTCAAAGAGCTCATGTTCTCTTTTCAAAGAGCTCCTTTCATTCTGTACTATTTTGCTTGGTTAAAATGTGAAGGGTCTGCACCCCCTTCCCCTGCCCTGCATACCGAAAGGCATTGCAAGTGATTATTGCTAAGATGGGCAACTGCTCAGCTGAAGCACCTGAAGGTATCATAGCTTCACGGGATCCTGGCAAATTTTATTTCCCACATCCTCAGGTGTCATTTTCATCACATTCAGGATTTGCTTCCCTTAACAGTTACCCTGAACATCGTCATAACCCAAACTATCCCACCATCAATAACCATTAGAGCCCCAAGTGACTAGAACCTTCCTTCCCCCAGCTTCCTGGGCCCCTCAGTTCCCTGCAACCCTGTCAGGAGCTCTGCTCTCTCTTCCTGGTGCTTCTTTCACCTTCTCAATAATGGCCCTTCAATTCCACGGTGCACCATCTCAACCACACCACACCAATGCCCTCAACTCCTTTGCTTTTCATCTTCCTGCCTCACTAACAGACACAACTTTACCCTGAGTAAACCATGTGTCTCCTTTCTTGAAACCCGCAGGACAGCAATTCTGAAGAAAATTACATAGTGGAGCTGGCTGCTTTCACTATAAATTCAGAGTGGCGAATGGGCCTTCAATGCTGTTTACACGCTCTGCTCATTTTCTGTCAATGACCCTCAGGTAATTGGTGGTAACAGTGGTTCCCAGCTTTCTGCCTCCTTATGGCCCCACCCACTGACCTCTCCACTGCACCCACCACAGCTACCACTCAGTACAGAAATTAGAAGCCACTAGAGGTGAGGTCCTTCCTTTTTCCCTCACCAAACATTCAAACCTGCCATGTCCCTGCATTTCCCTCTATCTCCCTCCATGAGAAGACAGCATCCCCTTCTCCAGGGTGAAGCATGATCCTCCACAGTGGTGGAGCTTGAGGCCCTCTGTCCTCTCAGGAAAAACCAGTGTTGACTATCCTTTCTCTTTCAAAGTCCCTGTTCCCTTTAAACAGTCTTAGCTCATCTTCAGTGCAAACATGTGTGAGCCTTTGGAACCCATGTGTCTACCCACTGGCTGAAATGACTCTCCAAACATGGTCCATCTAAAAACTTAGAGCAAATCCTAGACATCAGATCAATACATCCATAATACTTCAGTATTTATCTGTAAAAGATATAGATTTCTTAAAAATATTACCAAAATATTATATTAACAAAAATTTCTGACTACCATCAAATTCCTAGTCAATGTCCAGATTTCCCAACTGTCTCATAATTTTCCCCCAGAGTTGGTTAGTTTGAATCAAACTCCAATACTTGTCATCTGAATATCTGAGGTTATTGATATTTTCCCCTGCAGCCTTGTTTCCAGCTTGTGATTCATCTAGCCTGGCATTTTGCATGATGTACTCAGCATCCCAGGTAATTCAGGAGAGCTCGGTTTGATTCCTGGGTCAAGAAAGTGCCCTGGAGAAGGAATAGGCTACCAACTCCATTATTCATGGGCTTACCTGGTGGTAAAGAATCCGCCTGCAATGCTGAAGACCTGGGTTGAATCCCTGGGTTGGGAAGATACCCTGGAGCATGGCATGGCAACCCACTCCAGTATTCTTGCCTGGAGAATCCCCATGGACAGAGGAGGCCTGGTGGGCTACAGTCCATGGGGTCACAAAGAATCGGACATGACTAAGGGGCTAAATACACACACACACACTGCAAACAAGATAAATGAGTAGGATGACAATATACAGCCTTGACGTACTCCTTTTCCAATTTTGATCCACTCCATTGTTCCCTGTCCAGTTCTAACTGTTACTTCTTGACATGCATACAAGTTTCTCAGGAGGCAGGCAATGTGTTCTGGTATTCCCATTTCTTTCAGAATTTTCCAGTTTGCTTTGACCCATACAAAGACTTTAGCACAGCCAATAAAGCAGAAATAGATGTTTTTCTGGAATTCTCTTGCTTTTTCTATGATCCAGCAGATGGTGGCAATTTGATCTGTGGTTCCTCTGCTTTTTCTAAACCTAGCTTGAACATCTGGAAGTTCTCAGTTCACGTACTGTTGAAACCTAGCTTTAAGGATTTGGAGCATGACCTTGCTAGCATGTGAAATGAGTACAATTGTGTGGTAGTTTGAACATTCTTTGGCATTGCCTTTCTTTGGAATTTGAATGAAAACTAACCTTTTCCAGTCCTGTGGCCACTGTTGAGTTTTCCAAATTTGCTGGCATGCTGAGTGCTGCACTTTCACAGCATCATCTTTGAGGATTTGAAATAGCTCAGCTGGAATACCATCACTTCCACTAGTTTTGTTCATAGTAATTCTTCCTAAGTCCCATTTGACTTCACACTCCAGGATGTCTGGCTCTAGGTGACTGATCACACAATTGCTGTTTTCTGGGTTATTAGGACCTTTTAAATACAGTTCTTCTGTGTATTTTTACCACCTCTTCTTAATATCTTCTGCTTTTGTTATGTTCTTACTGTTTCTGTCCTTTATTGTGCCCAACTTTGCATGAAATATCTTCAGATTTTCTTGAAGAGATCTCTAGTCTTTCCCATTCAATTATTTCCCTCTATTTCTTTGCATTGTCCACTTAAGAAGGCTTTCTTATCTCTCCTTGATATTTTTTGGAACTTTGCATTCAGATGGTTATATCTTTCCTTTTCTCCTTTGCCTTTCTCTTCTCTTCTTTTCACAGCTATTTGTAAGGCCTCCTCAGACAACCATTATGCCTTGCAGCATTTATTTTTCTTGTGTATGGTTTTGGTCACTGCCTCCTGTACAGTGTTACAAACCTCTGTTCATAGATCTTCAGGCACACTGTCTGTCAGATCTAATCTTCTGAATCTTTGTCACCTCTACTATATAATCTTAAGGGATTTGATGTAAGTCATACCTAAATAGCCTAGTGGTTTTTCCTGCTCCCGTAACTTCTGCAATTATTGGTTAGATTTATTCCATAAAAAGAACCTTTCCTAATCAAATGTTCATGTCCTCTGATGTACAGTTTGAAAATGTAAAGTGAATATTTGTTTTTTAAATCAATTTTCAGAAGAATGAAATAATTTTCTATATCCATCAAAGGTAAATGCTGTTGTTGTTGTTGTTTAGTTGCTAAGTCATGTGCAACTCTTTGCGACCTCATAGACTCTATCCCACCAGCCTCCTCTGTCCACAGGAATTTCCCAAGCAAGAATGCTGGAGTAGGTTTCCATTTCATTCTCCAGGGGATATTCCCAACCTGGGACAGGGCTCAAGTGTTCTTCATTGGTAGGTGAGTTTTTTTCTGCTGAGTCACTAGGTCAAGGTGATTAGTGAAGTGTTATTTTAAAAGCTTTATAATAATTCTATGAACTTTAACATATTTGATATATTTCAATTCATTGCAACTGGTATTCTTTTGGCTCTTAATTGCATTTTCTGGCTGGTGGATGATGCCAGGTGTGACTGTTGACAGGTGTGTTTGGTTCTCTTTCTCAGCCTCCAATAACTCAGCTCCTCTCTGGGTCTCAGAGTGATGACCCAAGTCCAGATTTTTGAGACTGTCATTTTTATATGGGGTTGCATGCTAACCTCCCTCCCTTTGAGTGGGTCAGAATCATAAGTAGTGTCTGCATGTGGTGTGAAGAGCCCAGGATCATGTCCCTGGGATGGGCCTTTAGCTGGTTAAAATCCCTGGGGTGCCAGAGCCAGATTGCATTGACTCAGAGAGGTGATTACATTATTCCAAACCAAGACACAGATGGTGGGCTGGAAGGACATGCACTCATCTTCTCCTGTGAGAACTCCAAAATTGCAACTTGCTGCTGAAAAACCATCGACAGGAGAATGTTGGATCCCACCAAAAAAAGACCCCACATCCAAGGACAAAGGAAACGCTCCAGGAAGACTGTAGGAGAGACAAAAGCACATTTATAATCAAACTGCATACCTAGCAGAGATTCGAACAATTCAAACAAAACTATGTGTGCACTAAGACCCAGAGACTCCACAGTGAGCCAAACCTGCTTTTGAGTGTTTGAGTGTCTCTTGCAGAGACACAGGTCAGCAGTAGCATGCCGCGGGGACAGGGGCTCTGACTGCAGCAGACCGGGTCACGCAGCATGTGGCAGAAGCCCTCTTGGAGGAGGTTGCCATTAGCCCCAGCATAGAGCCACTGAGCAGACGACACATAAACTGCAGAACAATTATACCAAAGAAATTCTTGCACTGTTAAGAAAGTTTGAGGACCCACAACAGATTTCCCAACCTAGGGAACTGGCAAAGGGGCTGAGAACCCCCGGGGAATTTGTCTTTGGAGGCCGGTGGAATTTGACTACAGAACTTACACAGGATGATGGAAACAGACCTTTGGAGGGCACAGATAAAACCTTGTGCACAGCAAGAGCCAGGAGAGAGGAATAATGTCCCCACAAGAGACTGACCAGACTTGCCTGTGAGTGTCCAAGAGTCTCTGGGGGAGGCATGGGTGGACAGCGGCCTGCTACAGTGTCAAGGGTACTGAATTCAACCTGCACAAGTCCTTTTGAAGGAAGACATCATTATCTTGATCACCCTTACTAGAGTTTGGCCTCAGGTCAAACAACAGGGAGGGAATATAGCCCCACCCATCAACAGAAAATTGGAATAAAGATTTACTGATCAAGTCAAGAAGTATGCCAAAACTGTATATTGTCACCCTGCTTATTTAACTTATATGGAGAGTACATCATGCAAAATGCCAGGAAGGATGAAGCATGACCTGGAATCAAGATTACCAGGAGAAATATCAATAACCTCAGATATGCAGATGGCACCACTCATATGGAAGAAAGTGAAGAACTAAAGAGCCTCTTGATGAACGTGAAAGAGGAGAGTGAAAAAGCTGGGTTAAAACTCAACATTCAAAAAACTAAGATCATGGCATCTGGTCCCATCACCTCATGGAAAATAGATGGGAAAACAATGGAAACAGTGACAGACTTTACTTTGGAGGGCTCCAAAATCACTGCAGATGGTGAGTACAGCCATGAAATTAAAAGACACTTGCTCCTTGGAAGAAAAGCTATGACCAAACTAGACAGCACATTAAAAAGCAGAGACATAACTTTACCAACAAAGGTCCATCTAGTCAAAATTATGTTTTTTTGTGTGTATGGATGTGAGAGTTGAACTATAAAGCAACCTGAGTGCTGAAGAGTTGGTGTTTTTGAACTGTGGTGTTGGGGAAGACTCTTGAGAGTCCCTTGGGCTGCAAGGAGATCAAACCAGCCAATCCTAAAGGAAATCAGTCCTGAATATTCATTGGAAGGACTGATGCTGAAGCTGAACCTACAATTCTTTGGCCACCTAAGGTGAAGAATTGGCTCCATCGAAAAGATCCTGATGCTGAGAAAGACTGAAGGAAGGTGGTGGAGAAGGAGATGACAGAGGATGAGATGACTGGATGGCATCACCAACTCAATGGACATGAGTTTGAGAAAGCTCTGGGAGTTGGTGATGGACAGGAAAGCCTGGCATGCTGCAGCCCATGGGGTTTCAAAGAGTCAGACACGACTGAGTGACTTAACTGATTGAATTGAGCATGGCCTCATGCATCAAAACAAGACCCAGTTATGTCCAATCTCTCCCATCAGAAAGCTTTCATAAACCTGTTATCTTAGTCCATCAAAGGGGGGTCAGAATGAAAACCACAGTCACAGAAACCTAACCAAACTGATCACACGGATCACAGCCTTGTCTAACTCAGTGAAATTATGAGCCACGCCCTGTAGGGTCACACAAGAGGGACAGGTCACAGCCGAGTGTTCTGAGAAAACGTGGTTCACTGTAGAATGGAATGGCAAACCAATTCAGTATTCTTGCCTTGAGAACCCCATGAACAGTATGAAAAGGTAAAAATATAGGACACTGAGAGATGAACTCTCCAGATTGGTAGGTGACCAATATAATATTCAAGGAGAGTGGAGAAATAACTCCAGAAAGAATGAAGAGATGGAGTCAAAGCAAAAGCAATGCCCAGATGTGAATGTGACTGGTGATGGAAGTAAAGTCCCATGCTGTAAGAACAATATTGCATAGGAAACTGGAATGTTAGGTCCCTGAATCAAGGTAAATTGAAAGTGGTCAAACAGGAGGTGGTGAGTGAATATTGACATTACAGGAATCAGTGAACTAAAATAGACTGCAATAGGTAAACTTAATTGAGATGACCAATATATCTACTACCGTGAGCAAGAATCTCTTAGAAGAAATGGAGTAGCCCTCATAGTCAACAAAAGACTCTGAAATGCAGTTCTTGGGTGCAATCTCAAAAATGACAGAATGAACTCAGTTCGTTTTGAAGACAAACCATTCAGTATCACAATAATCCAAGTCTATGCCCCAACTACTAATGCTGAATAAGCTGATGCTGAATGGTTTTATGAAGACCTACAAGACCTTCTAGAATTACACCAAAAAAAAAAAAAAAATACTTTCTGCCATAAGGGTGGTGTCATCTGCATATCTGAGGTGATTGATATTTCTCCCGGCAATCTTGATTCCAGCTTGTGTTTCTTCCAGTCCAGCGTTTCTCATGATGTACTCTGAATATAAGTTAAATAAGCAGGGTGACAATATACAGCCTTGACGTACTCCTTTTCCTATTTGGAACCAGTCTGTTCCATGTCCAGTTCTAACTGTTGCTTCCTGACCTGCATACAGATTTCTCAAGAGGCAGGTTAGGTGGTCTGGTATTCCCATCTCTTTCAGAGTTTTCCACAGTTTATTGTGATCCACACAGTCAAAGGCTTTGGCATAGTCAATAAAGCAGAAGTAGATGTTTTTACCATATAACTCATTTATTGTCTCTCCCCTACCCTGCTTCCCTGGTGGCTCAGAGGTTAAAGCGTCTGCCTCCAATGCGGGAGACCTGGGTTCGATCCCTGGGTCGGGAAGATCCCCTGGAGAAGGAAATGGTAACCCATTCCAGTATTCTTGCCTGGAGAATCCCATGGATGGAGAAGCCTGGTAGGCTATACAGTCCACAGGGTCGCAAAGAGTTGGACTCAACTGAGCGATTTCACTTTTTCACTTTCTCTCCCGACCCCAGATTGTGAGGGCAGACCCTTCTGCCTGTTTTGTTTTTGCTGTAGCTCTCATGTCTGGAAGGGTTCCTGGTCCACAGTAGGGGACCAGCCGGGTTCTACTGGTTTCATTGTTCTGCGTGTGTTTGTCTAATTTTCCCAGCACCATTTGTTGCAGAGACTGTCTTTTCCCCATTGGGTATTCTTGGCTCCCTTGTTGAATGTTGCTGCTGCTGCTGCTAAGTCGCTTCAGTCGTGTCCGACTCTGTGCGACCCCATAGACGGCAGCCCATGAGGCTCCCCCATCCATGGGATTCTCCAGGCAAGAACACTGAAGTGGGTTGCCATTTCCTTCTCCAATGCATGAAAGTGAAAAGTGAAAGTGAATGTTAGTTGACTGTAAATGCCATTATTTAATTCAGGGCTTCCTATTCTGTTTCATTGGTCAGTATTGAACTCCTTGTTAACTTTATTTTTGAGCTCACTGAACTGCATTTCTGAATTTTCCTGTAGCTCACTGAATTTCTTCCTATCAGCTGTTGTGAATTCTTTCAGTTAGATCGCAATATTCCATGTCTTTGGGTTTAGTTGCTGGAAAATTGTCATTTTCGTTTTTTGTGATACTGTACTACCATGATTTTTCATAGTGCCTGGTGGAAAGTGCCCCTGCTGCCGCACTTGACGTCTTGGACACCTTCCTAATTTAGACTATTCTTCATTTACTTTGATTCTAATAGTTCAACAGTTTGCTAGTTAGGCGTCTCCTTGTTTTCCAGGAGGTGGTGTTACAGCACAAGTTTTTGGTTTCTCTGAGCTGACTCCCCAGTAAGGTTGGGAGTGGGCACGTTAAGAACAGACACAGAGAAGCAGAGGGTGGGGACAGAGTGGGGTGAGGTGTGTCCGTGCCCTTGGGTGTGCCCACGCCTGGTAAGGGGATCCTTGACTGGCGGGGGGATCCCAGACGTCAGTGGTGGTGCTCTTACTTCCTGGGACAGACAGCAGGGGACACTCTCCTCCAGGGCTCTTCGTCCAGTCCACCACCTCCCGTCCCTCTCCCTCCCATGGTTGCTGTGGCCCGTCCTCAGAGAGCAGCCGGTCCTGGCAGACCCCACTCACCACCCCCACCCTCCGCCGCCTCTGGCAGCGGTTGTGCTCATCTGCTGCCAGGTGGACAGTCTCCTCTGTCCCCGCTGGTCCCACGTCCAGGCCCCTCGCCCCATGGCCTCCTCCGAGGTCCAGTCCACCCACTCTCACGTGCGCAGATGGGTGCATCTATCAGTGTCCTGGGCTACTAAGCAGAGATGCTTTTTCAAAAAATTTTTTATATCGGAGGATAATTGCTTTACAATGTTGTGTTAGATTCTTTACACGACTGAGCGACTGAACTGAACTGAACTGAAGCAGTGGAGTGGGAAGGGAGGAGATCATATGGGGTAATCAAAACCTTGCAGGGCACTGAGATTATTTTAATTCCATTTATAAAATTATGTAATTTTAATTTTGGGAAAGATTATAAAATCATAAACCTCTATACCTTACCTGAGACAGGAGCATGGAAAAGCTAAATGTTTCTATTAAGTAGAAATTTCAAGCTTTCCATAATATCCTCTTTTATTTCAGATTGTTTACATTGATATAAACTTTTTCATTAGATGCTCATTTATCAAGTTAAAAATGAATTAGAACTTCTCTGACATTAGTGAAGGTGGATAATTACTTGTGAACTCAGAGATTATCAACTTTGCACAGGAACTGAGGAATCTAAATTAAAATTGTGACAGCTTTCTTTTATTAATAATGTAATTGACTTTAATCACAAGGTTTGATTTACTAATAGTCAATCTTTGAGCCAGGAAATCTCTCCTTCTATAGATATCTATCTTTCTGGTGAGTAAGATTTAGATTTTATTAGAGACAGCACCTGGAGAAGGAAATGGCAACCCACTCCAGTATTCTTCCCTAGAGAATCCTGTGGACAGAGGAGCCTGGTGGGCTGCTGTCCATAGGGTTGCACAGAGTCAGACATGACTGAAGCGACTTAGCATGCATGCATGCATTGGAGAAGGAAATGGCAACCCACTGCAGTATTCTTGCCTGGAGAATCCCAGGGACAGACGAGTCTGGTGGGCTGTCGTCTACGGGGTCACACAGAGTCGGACACGTCTGAAGCGACTTAGCAGCAGCAGCAGCAGCAGCAGCAGCAGAGACTGCACTTGTAAATATCTAATAAATATTTTGTTTATTTATTATACCTCTCTCTATGCCCTTATAATGCAAAACAAGTATCTGGAGGCAGTATGTTGTTGAAAGAAGAACATACAAGGCTTGGAACTTACAAAGAACATTCATGAAAGGACAGGGAATGAATGAGAGGAGTCTGGTAAGAGATTAATTTGAAGATGTAATAGAATAATATGTCTGGCATCCATTCTACTTCAGTGTTAAATTTGTTTATTTCCATCATGGTTTATCCTGATAATGGCTCATTGAATTGTTTCCTTTTGTGAAACCGAAGATGTAAAATCGAAGCATACTCATACTGCAAACATCTTCATTTATACTTTCAGAGTCCAATCTTATACAACTGGATGCTTATAAGCCTCTCAAAAGTAACTTGTCCACAATGGAACTACTGATTTACCAACCACAGTCTTGCTCCTCCTGCAGCTTTCCCCATAAATGGCGATTCTTTTCTTTAAGGGACTCAGGACAACAGTAATTTAAAATTATCATCAACTCTTCTCTTTATCTCACATTCCACATCTAATTCATAAGAAGCTTTCCTGTGGTTGACTTCAAAACATCTATAGAATTCAACTACTACTCACCATCTTGTTAGATTACTACCCTGATCTAACCCTAAGAGATGTGAATGACAGAAGTCTCCTCACTCTCTTTCCATTTCAACACTGAATTCTACCATCTTTATTCAACACAGCATCCTAATTAATCCTATTAAAGTAGAAATAATGGCAACCCACTCCAGTGTTCTTGCCTGGAGAATCCCAGGGACGGGGGAGCCTGGTGGGCTGCCATCTGTGGGGTCACACAGAGTCGGACACGACTGAAGTGACTTAGCAGCAGCAGCAACAGCAAGATTCCATCACATCTTTGCTCCAAAGCTCAGATTAAGAGACAGTCTTTGCAGGGACCAAAGTGTTCACACACCATCTAAGCTCCTATTACATTTTCAAATTAAGTTCTTACCAGACTCCTCTCATTCATTCCATTGTAGCAACATTGGCCCTGTGGTCTCTTGAGCATTCTATGCAAGTTCCATTCAAGCCTTGCAGGTCCTTCTTTCTACACTACACTGTCCTCAGATATCAGTAAGGCCCACATCTTCAATTTATTCAAACATTATTAGCCAGATCTTTCTCTAAAACAGAAGCCAACTCTCAATAGAAACAATCCATAATCTCCTAATTTAACGCTACTTTTTCCATTTAATGTATTGTAAATGTATTTGTTCAATTAGTTTCTGTCTCCCCAACTCAAAGGTAAGCTCCATAAAGGCAGGAAATCAGTTTGTTTAATCTCCACTGTATCCTACTGATTAAGAACAGACATTTAGTAGGTAATCAATTAATACCTTTTGAATAAATAAATGTTTCTTGTCACATGTATAGTGAATAATGATATATGAAGTTAGTAATGTACACCTGTCTCTTATACACATCTTTCCTTCCCTCTTAAGCCTCCCTCCCCCACCCCCCAACACCATCCCACCCCTCTAGGTTGCTACAGAGCACCGGGTTGAGCTTCCTGTGTTATCCAGCAACTTCCCACTAGCTATCGGTTTTACACATGGAAGTGTATGGACATCAGTGCTTCTCTCCCAACTCGTCCCACCCTCTCCTTCCCGCTCTGTGTCCGCAAGTCTGTTCTCTGTGTCTCATCTCTGTTCATGACCTGCAAATAGATTCATTGATACCGCTTTCTAGATCCACATATATGCACTAATAAATCATATTTGTATTTCTCTTTCTGACTTCACTCTGTATAGCAGACTCAGGGTTCATCCACCTCACTAGAACTGACTCATATCTGTTCCTTTTTATGGCTGAGTAATGTTCCATTGTATATTTGTACCACATCTTTTTTATCCTTTCATCTGTTGATGGATATCTAGGTTGCTTCTGTGTCCTGGCTACTGTAAATAGTCCTACAGTGAACATTGAGGTACATGTGTCTTTTTGAATTATGGTTTTCTCAGAGTATATGCCTAGTAGTGAGATTGCTGGGTCATATGGTGGATTTATTACCAGTTTTTGAAAGAAATGGCCGAGGCACTATTTTCCCAGTTATGGATATCCATGGGCTTCCCAGAGAGCTCAGTGGTAAAGACTTAACCTGCCAAAGGTTCAATCTGCCATAGACTCAACCTGCCAATGCAGGAGACATCTCCCCAGTGCAGTTTTCAATCTCTGGGTTGGGAAGATGCCCTGGAAAAGGAAATGGCAACCCACTCCTGTATGCTTGCTTGGAGAAATGCCATGGACAGAGGAGCCTGATGGGCTACCATCCATGGGGTTATAAAAAGAGTTGGACATGACTTAGCACACACATGGATGTCTGATTAGTTGTAAATAACAGGGAGAGAAAAAAGGAATGATTCACACCACCTTGATGCTGCCTGAACTTTTAAAAAATTCTGTTTCTGCTTAATAAAAAAGAATATGTTCTGTTTGCCACAGCAAAGGTGGATAAAATTTGAGAGTGGATAGATTAACTTGGACTTCAAACCTTTGTCCTCTCTCTCTGCTTATACTGTTGAGCATAACTTCCCTGGTTTGCCCCTCACCTTTCCTTTGTGAGCTTTCAATTATAAGCTTTTTTCTTTTTAAAAAATTGAAGTATAACTGACCTACAGTATTGCTAGTTTCAGAGGCATGGCATAGTGATTTGATTTTTCTGTGCATCTGAAAATGCTCATCATGATAAATCTAGTTACTGTCTGTGGCTGCACAAAGCTATTACGGTATTATTGACTCTGTTCTCCAGGCTGTACACTTCATCCCCGAGAGTCATGCTGGAAGTTTGTAGCTTTTAATCTTTCCCACATATTTCCCTGCTCCCTCCACCTTCCTCCCCTCTGGCAACCTCATGTTTGTTCTCTGTATATGTAACTGTTTCTGTTTTGTTATGTTTGTTCATTTGTTTTTTTCGATTCCACGTATAAATGAAATCACATATATTTGTCTTTCTCTTGTCTTTATTTTTATTCAGTTTTACATACTTCCTGATTTTCCTTTTCATTTCTTCGTTTGCCCTACAGTTTAGAAGTATGTTTTAATTTTCAAATATTTGGAAATTTTCAAAGAGCTTTTCATTATTGATTTCTAATTGTGGTCAGAGAACATGTTTTGTATAATTTCAGCCCTTTTAAAGGAGTTGAGACTTTATAGTATACATGTGGTTAATCTTGTCGAATGGTCCGCCATATGCTTTTGTTGGGTGGAGTGTTCTGGAAGTGCCAACTGTGTCAAGTTGCCTTACAGTGATATCTCACACACTAGTAAAGCAATGCTCAAAATTCTCCAAGCTAGGCTTCAGCAATACATGAACCGTGAACTTCCTGATGTTCAAACTGGTTTTAGAAAAGGCAGAGGAACCAGAGATCAAATTGCCAACATCTGCTGGATCATGGAAAAAGCAAGAGAGTTCCAGAAAAACATCTATTTCTGCTTTATTGACTATGCCAAAGCCTTTGACTGTGTGGATCACAAGAAACTGTGGAAAATTCTGAAAGAGATGGGAATACCAGACCATCTGACCTGCCTCTTGAGAAATCTGTATGCAGGTCAGGAAGCAACAGTTAGAACTGGACATGGAACAACAGACTGGTTCCAAATAGGAAAAGGAGTACGTCAAGGCTGTCTATTGTCACCCTGCTTATTTAAGTTATATGCAGAGTACATCATGAGAAACGCTGGACTGGAAGAAACACAAGCTGGAATCAAGATTGCTGGGAGAAATATCAATAACCTCAGGTATGCAGATGACACCACCCTTATGGCAGAAAGTGAAGAGGAGCTAAAAAGCTTCTTGATGAAAGTGAAAGAGGAGAGTGAAAAAGTTGGCTTAAAGATCAACATTCAGAAAACGAAGATCATGGCATCCGGTCCCATCACTCCATGGGAAATAGATGGGGAAACAGTGGAAATAGGAGTACATCAAGGCTGTATATTGTCACCCTGCTTGTTTAAGTTATATGCAGAGTACATCATGAGAAATGCTGGACTGGAAGAAACACAAGCTGGAATCAAGATTGTCAGAAGAAATATCATAACCTCAGATATGCAGATGACACCACCCTTATGGCAGAAAGTGAAGAGGAATTAAAAAGCCTCTTGATGAAAGCGAAAGAGGAGAGTGAAAAAGTTGGCTTAAAGCTCAACATTCAGAAGATCATGGCATCTGATCCCATCACTTTATGAGAAATAGATGGGGAAACAGTGGAAACAGTGTCAGACTTTATTTTTGGGGGCTCCAAAATCACTGCAGATGGTGATTGCAGCCATGAAATTAAAAGACACTTACTCCTTGGAAGAAAAGTTATGACCAACCTAGATAGCATATTCAAAAGCAGAGACATTACTTTGCCGACTAAGGTTCGTCTAGTCAAGGCTATGGTTTTCCCAGTGGTCATGTATGAATGTGAGAGTTGGACTGTGAAGAAGGCAGAGCACTGAAGAATTGATGTTTTTGAACTGTGGTGTTGGAGAAGACTCTTGAGAGTCCCTTGAACTGCAAGGAGATCCAACCAGTCCATTCTAAAGGAGATCAGTCCTGGGATTTCTTTGGAAGGAATGATGCTAAAGCTGAAACTCCAGTACTTTGGCCACCTCATGCAAAGAGTTGACTCATTGGAAAAGACTCTGAGGCTGGGAGGGATTGTGGGCAGGAGGAGAAGGGGACAACAGAGGATGAGATGGCTGGATGGCATCACTGATTCGATGGATGTGGGTCTGAGTGAACTACAGGAGTTGGTGATGGACAGGGAGGCCTGGCGTGCTGCGATTCATGGAGTTGCAAAGAGTCGGACACACTGAACAACTGAACTGAACTGAACTGATGGCCCAGAGCAGAGACTAACAGAGTTTTGCCAAGAGAATGCATTGGTTGTGGAAAACACCCTCTTATAAGAACACAAGAGACAACTCTATACATGGAAATGATCAGATGGTCAATACTGAAATTAGATTGATTATATTCTTTGCAGCCAAAGTGGAGAAGCCCTATATAGTCAGCAAAAACAAGACCAGGAGATGACTGGGGCTCAGAATATGACCTCCTTATTGCAAAATTTAGACTTAAATTGAAGAAAATAGGGGAAATCACTAGACCTTTCAGGTTTGACTTAAATCTCTCACAGTTGTATATTGGAAGTGATAAGTAGATTCAAGGGATTCAATTTGATAGAATTCCTGAAGAACTATGGATGTAGGTGTGTGACATTGTACAGGAGGCAGTGATCAAGACCAACCCCAAGCAAAAGAAATGAAAAAATGAAAAATGGTTGTCTGACAAGACCTCTCAAATAGCTGAAAAAAGAAGGGAGGTGAAACGCAAAGGAAGAAAGGAAAGATAAATCCATCTGAATGCAAAGTTCCAAAGAATAACAAGGAGAGATAAGAAAGACTTCCTACATGATCAATGCAAAGAAATAGAAGAAAACAATAAAATGGAAAGACTAGAGTTCTCTTCATGAAAATTTGAGATACCAAGGGAACATTTCATGCAATGACGGACTCAATAAAGGGCAGAAATGGTATGGGCCCAACAGAAGCAGAAGATGTTAAAAAGAGGTGGCACAGATACACAGAAGAACTATTTAAAAAAAGATCTTCCTGACCCAGATAACCATGATGGTGTGATCACTCACCTAGAACCATACATCTTGGAGTGCAAAGTCAGGTGGGCCTTAGGATGTATCACTATGAACAAAGCCAGTGGAGGTGATAGAATTTCAGTTGAGCTATTTCAAATCCTAAAAGATGATACTCTGAAAGTGCTGCACTCAATATGCCAGCAAATTTGGAAAACCCAGCAGTGGCCACAGGACTGGAAAAGGTCAGTTTTCATTACAATCCCAGAGAAAGACAATGACAAAGAATGTTCAAAATGCCACACAATTGCACTCATCTCACACGCTAGCAAAGTAATGTCCCAAATTTTCCAAGTGAGGCTTCAACAGTACATTAACTGAGAACTTCCAGATGTTCAAGCTGGATTTAGAAAAGTCAGAGGAAACAAAGATCAATTTCCAACTTCTGCTGGATCATAAAGAGAGTTCCAGAAAAAAAAATCTACTTATGTTTTATTGACTACACTAAAGCCTTTGACTATGTAAATCAAAACTGTGGAAAATTCTTCAAGAGATGGGCATAGAAGGCCACCTTACTTGCCTCCTGAGAAATATGTATGCAGGTCAAGAAGTAACAGTTACAACCAGATATGGAGCAACAGACTGGTTCCAAATTGGGAAAGAATTACATCAAGCCTGTATATTTTCACCCTACTTATTCAACTTCTATGCAGGATACATCATACCCAATGCTGGCCTGGATGAAGCAGAAGCTGGAATCAAGATTGCAGGGAGAAATATCAATAACCTCATGTATGCACATGACACCACCCTAATGGCAGAAAGCGAGGAGGAACTGAAGAGCCTCTTGAAAAAAGTGAAAGAGGAGAGTGGAAAAGCTGGATTAAAACTCAGCATTCAAAAAACTAAGGTCATGGCATCTGGTCCCATCATTTATGGCAAATAGATGGGGAAACAATGAAAAGAATATCAGACATTATTTTTGGGGGGCTCCAAATTCACTGCAGCTGGTGACTGCAGCCATGAGATTAAAAGAAGCTTGTTCCTTAGAAGAAAAGCTATGACCAACTAAACAGCATATTAAAAAGCAGAGAATATGTATGACTATATGTTGATAAAATTGTAAAGGGATGCACTACAGCTTCAAAATATAGATGATATAGGGTGGGAGGTGGGAGGGGGATTCAGGATTGGGAACTCATGTATACCCGTGGCAGATTCTTGTCAATGTATGGCAAAACCAATACAGTATTGTAAAGTAAAATAAAGTAAAAATAAAAATTAAAAAAAATATATATATAGAACTCTAAATTCTACATGGTGGTAGATTGAATCACACCTCTTTCAGAAAGGGACAGATCAAACAGATTGAATAACTAAACATAGAAAGGCTATGTTTACACATATTACCATGGTTACATTCATTTATGAAAGAATGTGCTCTATTTTCAAACAAATGTATAATTTTCAACATAAATTAATCATATCCTAAACCACAAAGGCAATAGCCACACATTTCAAGTCTGAATAATTTAAACCACATTCATTTTCACAAACCAAAAAAATTAAGAAAACAATTTTAAAAGTCAAACATTTATATAGCTTTAAGTTATAAATCAAACAGAAGTAGAAACCACAAACCTTTTTTAACTGAATAATACATGGAATGGGGAAGGCAAGAAGGACATTCAGAAAAACAGATATTCTCAAAAGCACTGATTAGATTCAAAAGTAGACTAGAATAATTTAAATGAAACTTTCTACCCAAGAACCTAAAGGAAATTAACCCTGAATACTCATTGGAGGAATGGATGAAGAAGCTGAAGCTCCAATACTTTGGCCACCTGATGCAAAAAGCTGGCTCATTGGAAAAGACTCTGATGCTGGGAAAGATTGAGGGCAGGAGAAGAAGGAGAGGACAGAGAATGAGACAGTCAGATGGCTTCATTAACTAAATTAACATAAGTTTGAACAAACTCCAAGCAACAGAGGTCAAGGAAGCCTAGCATGCTGCAGCCAATGGGGTAGCAGAGAGTCAAACACAACTGAGTGAGTGAACAACAATGCAAGAAGTTGAGCTATTTCAAATCCTGGAAGATGATGCTGTGAAAGTGGTGAACTCAATATGCCAGCCAATTTGGAAAGCTCAGCAGTGGCCACAGGACTTGAAAAGGTCAGTTTACATTCCAATGCCAAAGAAAGGCAATGCAAAAGAAAGCTCAAACCACCGCACAATTGCACTCATCTTACAAACTAGTAAAGTAATGCTCAAAATTCTCCAAGCCAGGCTTCCACAATACGTGAACCGTGAACTTCCAGATGTTCAAGCTGGTTTTAGAAAAGGCAGAGGAACCAGAGATCAAATTGCCAACATCCACTGGATCATCAAAAAAGGAAGAGAGTCCCAGAAAAACATCTATTTCTGCTTTATGACTATGCCAAAGCCTTTGACTGTGTGGATCACAACAAACTGTGGAAAATTCTGAAAGAGATGGGCATACCAGACCACCTGACCTGCCTCTTGAGAAATCTGTATGCAGGTCAGGAAGCAATGGTTAGAACTGGACATGAAACAACAGACTGATTCCAAATAGGAAAAGGAGTACGTCAAGGCTATATATTGTCCTCCTGCTTACTTAACTTATATGCAGAGTACATCATGAGAAACGCTGGGCTGGAAGAAGCACAAGCTGGAATCAAGATTGCCGGGAGAAATATCAATAACCTCAGATATGCAGATGACACCACCCTTATGACAGAAAGTGAAGAGGAACTAAAAAGCCTCTTGATGAAAGTGAAAGAGGAGAGTGGAAAAAGTTGGCTTAAAGCTCAACATTCAGAAAATGAAGATTATGGCATCCGATCCCATCACTTCATGGGAAATAGATGGGGAAACAGTGTCAGACTTTATTTTTGGGGGCTCCAAAATCACTGCAGATGGTGACTGCAGCCATGAAATTAAAAAACGTTTACTCCTTGGAAGGAAAGTTATCACCAACCTAGATAGCATATTCAAAAGCAGAGACATTACTTTGCCAACAAAGTTCCATCTAGTCAAGGCTATGGTTTTTCCTGTGGTCATGTATGGATGTGAGAGTTGGACTGTGAAGAAAGCTGAGCACTGAAGAATTGATGCTTTTGAACTGTGGTGTTGGAGAAGACTCCTGAGAGTCCCTTGGTGGCTACCCACTCCAGTATTCTGGCCTGGAGAATTCTATAGACTGTATAGTCCATGGGGTCGCAGAGAGTCAAACATGACTGGGCAACTTTCACATTCACTTCCCTATCTTTTGGAAGCCTCAGAGTTACTAAATACTGATTGAATCAGTTTGTCTTTTGACTCTGTATTTTTAAGGTGATTCAAGGATCATTTGTCAATTAGAGTCTGACATCAAAGTTAGCTTGTTGTTGTTTAGTCACTAAGTCATGTCTGACTCTTTTGCAATCCCAGGGACTGTAACCCCTGTCTCTTATACACATCTTTTATCACAAGACACTGGATATAGTTCCTTAAGCTATATAGTCGCTTACTCCTTGGAAAGAAAGTTATGACCAACCTAGACAGCATATTCAAAAGCAGAGACATTACTTTGCCGACTAAGGTCCGTCTAGTCAAGGCTATGGTTTTTCCAGTGGTCATGTATGGATGTGAGAGTGGAACTGTGAAGAAAGCTGAGCACTGAAGAATTGATGCTTTTGAACTGTGGTGTTGGAGAAGACTCTTGAGAGTCCCTTGGACTGCAAGGAGATCCAACCAGTCCATTCTAAAGATCAGCCCTGGGTGTTCTTTGGAAGGACTGATGCTAAAGCTGAAACTCCAGTACTGTGGCCACCTCATGTGAAGAGTTGACTCACTGGAAAAGACCCTGATGCTGGGAGGGATTAGGGGCAGGAGGAGAAGGGAACGACAGAGGATGAGATGGTTGGATGGCATCACCGACTCAATGGACATGGGTTTGGGTGGACTCCGGGAGTTGGTGATGGACAGGGAGGCCTGTCACGCTGCAGTTCATGGGGTCGCAAAGAGTCAGACACAACTGAGCAACTGAACTGAAAGATGTGTGTGTGTATATATATATATATTTGTGTGTGTATATATATATATATTTAAAGCTAGTAGTATCAGGAAGGCTTTATATATCCCTATGCTTTCATGTGCTTAGACTTTCTCAAAGGGTGCATGAGAACTCTGCTCTGGGGAGAAGTGGGAGGACTGTGGTGTGAGTGAGATTTTATTACCACATACTCTTTCATACCATCCAAACTCACACACACTACCCACACAAATATTCATTAAAGTCACTAAACTGTAGGGCTGGAATGGAACCCATTGTTTCACTAGGGTGGGTAAACTGAGGCACAGACTCACCTAAGGCCACCCAATTAGAAGGAGAAACCCCAAGGCACTTGCAAGGGCCCCGGACACCCAGCACCTGGTGGGTTGTGTCGCCTTCTCTAACAGTTTCCACTACAGCTGACTCAGCTGTCACAACTGGAGACTTTCAAAACCTTCCAATTACATAGAATTTAGGGGAAAATTATGATTTGGAATTCAAGTGTTGACACTTGAAAAATACCAACTCCCTTTCACTACAAGTGCTTTAGCATGTAACTAAGGCTTTTTCTGCATGTCTCTGGAAAGGTTATTTTCAGAACATTCCACTTAAACCTGGAGATGCAGGGTTCTCTGCTGTTTCTGGGAGCTGACACCACAATTTACATTAAACAAATGTTTTGAAAATTAGCTGTTCACGGTTCCAATTTCAGCTTCCCCCAGGGTTTAATGTTAGCCAAATACTGGTACAGTAAGCAGACAATGTGTTTTATTGTGTAGAAGAAAAACAGACCACCATAACAGACTTCCTGCTTTTGTAATCAAGGGAGAAGTTGAGTGTTCAAGTGATTATTGGCATATGGTTATTAGAAACACCACTGAGTTCCAAATATAGCTACTAGAAGCTAAAGACACACACACACACACACACACACACGCCCTCTGTATTTGGAGTCCAAAAAGAAAGAAAAAGCATTCCCAACGTTTGGTAAGTTGTGACGTTCATAAAGTCATGGGGCAAAAACTATGGCAGAAGACTGGGGGTGCCAGGGAGTGAGGCTCAACCCAGGACTGCTAGGCACACTGGAGTGGAAGAGGTGCTCACACAGCAAGCAGCAGTGGCCCACGTGAGCAAGGCCACACCCTGGCCACGGCGCAGGAAGGCTACGTGCAGGGGCGCAGCTCTGCCCCTACTGGCCCCTGCTCTGCGGGCAGCCAACTCCCTGAGGCCCACAGTCAAGAGATGATGGACTTGGCATCTCCATTTTACTTTTCAACATTTAAAAAAGCCAGGATGCCCTGGCTTTGCCCTGTCCTGCCCCTCCCCACAAATGCAAATGTTGTAAGAGGAAAAAAAAAAAAAAAACGTTCAATCTGCTAATTTTATAGTTTGCAGGAATGAGTAATAGCATTCTGTGAAATCCCCTGCCTGCCCCTAGCCTCCTCCAGGACTTGTGAGCTAGGTGGAATGCGGTGTCTGGAAATAACTTATAGGACATTCTCCAGTATTAGGTTTCTCTCTCAAAGAAGTGGGAGTGATTCTGAGCCTGGTGGGTGGGGTGGGGTTGAGAGGCTCTGTGGGCAAGAAGAATTTAAATTTTGTAGTTTTCAAGGAAGTGTTTGAAGACTGAAGGCAGAAGGGGATGGCAGAGGATGAGAGGGCATCACCAACTCAACGGACATGAGTTTGAGCAAGTTCCAGGAGTTGGTGATGGACAGGGAAGCCCGGCATTCTTGTAGTACATGGGGTCACAAAGAGTCAGACACAACTGAGTAACTGAACTGAGGGAATGAGGGAAGTGACTGCCTACATACAGAAAAGTGAACAAAAAATATAGCCTCTTAATACCCTAGCTAGAGAGTCCACGAACAGTGTGGGTGGGAGGTTAGAGGTCTCAGAAGGTGCCCCTCCAGTTGGTGAAGGCCTGCCTGGCCTTTGGACGGGCCTGGAGGCGGGGACATGCTGGGAGCGTGGGCTGGTGTGTGGCTCTGGGTCCGGGCTCCTGGACCTGTCCTGGGAAGGTGTCTCACCATCTCCTTCCGGTGAGGGCTCTGGGAAAGACGTCCTGACGCTGACCCTGCATTTGACCCCTCACAGCATTTCCAAGGGGATGCGACTTATAAAATAGGAAAGCCACCTTCCGCCACAAAGAATTTCCTTAGTCTGGCTGGGGGGCCGGAAGGATGACTCCTGCAGCCTTCAGATTCCATTTCACTAAACACAGAGCAGCACTGGTCCTAGCTTGCTGGTCCTGGAGTCTGTGACAACAGCTGAGAGGCAGAGCCCAGCAAGGAGGAACAGAGAACATGCGTCCCAGTTACCCTGGAGTCTCAAATGGGTGAGTACAACCAGTTATAGGCGTGGGTCTCCTGAGGGCGGATGAGCCAGATCCTGGCTTGGGATCAGTTGGCCCGCCCTACTCCATAAGACATTAGGTCACACTCACGGGAAGGTTCCGCTCCCCACAAGATCAGCACCTATGGCCTAGCCTCAGTCCAAACTGGGTCTGGCAAGAGGCACCCAGACAACGCATCCATTTTCCTCCTAACAAGGCAATCATTTCAAAGAGCTAACTGTCTGAACCATTCCTGCTACAACAGGCTCGGAAGAGGACACGACGCCATGGCAACACAACGACAGTTCGGACATGTCAACGGCCAGCGTTGTAGCCGACACCTCTGGGCAGGACTTGATAGCTGCTGGCACAGGGAAGCTCCTGCACACACAGGTCCCTCCCCACAGGCGTGGGCATCTCCTCGAAGGGCAGGCACCGGCCCCTTCCAGACTGAGGCTCTTTGCCCTGGCACCTCCCCACATCACCTCTGCCTGGGGAAATCTAGTTTCCCACCTACATCCAGACTCTGGCCACTTGAGCTGGACTAGCTGTCATCAGCTCCATTTGTTTCCACAGGCCCCCACCCCAGGAGGGGAATGAGCCCTCAGCAGCAAGGGGCACCCTTGTGACCCCACCTACCTGCACCTGCCTGGCCCCACACCTCACATCCCTGCCAAATCACATACTCACCTTGGATTTCCGGGCCCCTTTCTTGCCCCCTGTTTTCTTAGACACGGGCTTCTTCTGGGACGGAGACTTGGCCTTTTTGGCTGGGGGTGGTGTGATGATGGCTTCCAACTTCCCTTTGGATCCTCGTTTCTTCGCTAGCAACTCTGGATGGATGTTTGGTAACACACCCCCACTGGCTATGGTGACTCCTTTTAGCAGCTTGCAGGAAAACCAAATGAGCAGACGGTGAGCCGGACCACCCCGTCCATGACCTTCACGAAGTCAATCCTCCCCACCCCTGCTCCTCCTCTTGGCTGGCAGAGCTCTCTCCTCTATGGCATCTACAAGGATGCTAACAGGACCCTGGCTCACTACACAGGGAGCAGGCTTCAGACTCCTTCACCTGGGTGGAGTTTCGAAACCATCTTTCTTCCAGGAGAGTCAAATATCTTTCTTTATTCCCCCTACCCCCAACCAATAAAGTCTTGGGGAAAAATTGCCACAGGGGGGTGGGGGGAGGGCAGGGAAGTGGCTAATAGTCACAAGCAGTCCACACCCTTGACAGCCAGCCAAACACCACCCTCCCTCCGGATAGCCAGCTCTTAGGCCACAAGACTGCCTGCTGGGTGTTTGGGTTGAGGAGGCAGAGGAGAGCCCCATACCTGATTCAGCTCTTCATCGTTGGCCACAGCCAGCAGGATGTGCCGGGGTGTGACCCTGCCCTTCTTGTTGTCTCTTGCCGCGTTGCCAGCCAGCTCCAGAATCTCCGCTTTGGGGAGGAGAGGAAGGGCGTATGGTCACATTATAGCATCAGAGAGCTGTGTGCACCCTCCCAAATCCCCTGTTCCTGGTGGCGGGAAGGGGAGCAGGCAGCAGTATCCTGACGCCTGAGCCACGAAGCTGTAGGCAGTCTGCCTGGAAACACTTGGTGGCAAATCACAAAGGTGTTGAGAGGCAAAGCTGAGGGGGATAAGGGAGACCCCTGGCCCCAACCCCTTTGTTGCGGACATGCAAAACTGAGGTTTAGAGAGGAGAAAGGACTACCAGCTAAAGGCCCTCAGTGAGGAGTGGTAGAGCTCAGATTTGAACTCTCTTCCCAGAACAGGGCTGCCCACAGTCAGCATGCCAGATATCATCAGCAGCAACCCCCTGGGGCCAGCAGTGTGGCCCCTGAGCGAGGAGTCATGCAGGGGTTTCCGGGACCTCAGAGGGAAGGTGGCATGTTACTCAGTACATTTCTGTTAACAGAATCAGTGTAACAGAATCAATGTTGAACGCCTGCACACTCAGATTCAAAACTGGAAGGATATGACTGCACCCTTTACAAAGTCAACATCATAAAAACATAAAAGAAAAGAGGTGAAGTGTAGTAGATTAAAAGAGGCTACACAGCACAACAGCCAGATACAAAGTGTCAATACTCAATGGGATCCTGACTGCAAAAAAAGTTATAAAAGTCATTCTGGAGACAACTGAGAGATTTGAATGTAGGCTGGATAGTAGACACAAAGGAATTACTGATTTTCTTGGGTGTGATAACAGTATTACCACTCTGAAGGGAGCATCTTGTCCTTAGGAGATACATACTCAAGTATTTAGGGGTGGAGGGTCCTGGTATCTGCAATTTACTCAAATAATTCTGGAAGAGTCTACAGAGGAAAACAAATGTGGTGACATAACAAAGGTGTTAACGTTAACACCTGTGAGAGAGTAAGACATCTGAGTTCCTCTCTCAACATACTGTATATATGACATTTTCCACAAAATAATTAAGAACCCAGAAGGAGATGAGCCTGATCTATAGCTGGTGCTAAGTTAGAGGTTACTGACCAGTCTTTGGGGACAAGGTCTCAGCAGACAAGACAAAAGCACCAAAGAGGGGAGAAATGAGGAAATGCCCTTCAGGAAGAGATTCTTTCCCCTCCTTGGTGGCCTAGCTCTCTTTGTGAACTGTCAACCTCATTACTTTCGTCTCATTTTCTTAATGAGAAATGCAGACTGTCCCCAAATGTATCTTACATTCCCACTTCTGCAATTCTGTCCACACCACAGCCCTGCCTGCAACATCCATCTAGCCCACCCTTCTGGGCTCAACTCAAGTCTGGCCTCTTCCTAGTACTAAAGGATTTATAATATTCAAAGTTATGTTGTAAACACTAGACTTGCCCAGCAAAGTTAAAACTTGGCATCATTATAAAATAACTGCGGAAAAAAAATTCTAGCTACATTAAAATCACATATTTAAAATTTACAATATTACATGGTTTATCCTGGAGAAGGAAATGGCGACCCACTCTAGTATCCTTGCCTGGAGAATCCCATGGACAGAGGAACCTAATGGGCTATAGTCCATGGGGTCGCAAGAGTTGGACACAACTTAGTGACTAAACCTACATGGTTTACAATGTTAAACTACTGTTACAGCTGAACCCAACGCAAAAATGAGTCCGTATGTCAAACTGAACAGCTGCTTGGCTACCCATAGCTGGATCAGGAGGGTTCCCCTCAATCCAAGGCCGGAATTCAATAATCGCTGCACTGATGATAAGTGGACACAGGGACACCTGAGGCTCTGCCTGCTTGATGCTCCCAGGTCACAGGGATCCTCATGTGCATGTGCTTGAAAGGCACACCTGCAAGTCACTAGAGCGAGGCCCAGGGAGGAAGGGGATATAATCAATACATCTCCCGCCTTCATCCATTAGCTTCAACAGGACTGTCCCCCAAATAGTCTGAGTACCAGGATCCCCTGTCAATTTTACCGAAGCTTCCCTGTAACTGATGGTTGGCTGCGTGTGCCAAAGCCCAGAGGAGATGACCCTATCATGAACAAGCAAGAAAGAGTGCTTGGGATGCTTAAGTGACCTGATGTCCAGCTGCAGAAATGAGCCCAGCTTGGACTCCACTCGCCCCCGTTCATGGAGGAGGCAGTATACCTACAACACTATTGTCCAACTCACCGCCTGGAGGAAGCCAAGCAGGAGCCCAGACCCCGGGAGTCAGGGCACAGGAAGGAGAGCCAGCCACAGCCAGCCCCTGTGGCAGGAAGGCTGCAGAGGGGCTGCTGGCACCCCAGGCTACAGCCCGCTTGGCTGGCTTCCTGATCTCTCCCACCCCCTCACCTCCCCAGCCTTTCTCCACTGTGGGGCCACAGGAAACATGGGGCCATCACTATCTACAGCAAGAACATACAGAAGGGGGCTGGGGGATTACAACTTCGTCCCCATAATGTGCTAAGAATCCGTTACCAGGCCCTCATTAAAAAAGAGACAGAGAGAGAAAGAGGCAAAGAGAAACCCACCATAGTGCCCTAAGCCCATCCCCGGGGTAAGAAGGTCGTTTGAAATTACGGTTTCTCGGGAAAGTGGAGGTGGCCTGTTTCCTCTTCCTCCCCAGAGTACTGGTGCAGGCTCTCCCCAAGAGAAGGCACAGTGGCCGTTGGTGGGGGTAGGGGGAAGAGGGATGTGGTCATTTTATTTTCGGCATCACTACTTTGGCCTTTTTCCTGTGGGGAAGGTGGTGACAATGAATTGCAGCACTCCAGCGTGCTCCAGCCTGTGGGTGAGGGACAGGCCGCATGGAACACAAGCACGAGAAGCAGCGCGCTTCCCGCTAAGCAGCACCCGCAAATGAGAAATGCGGTCAATTCTCCAGGAAATCCCCTGAACTGCCACTGACTTCACACCCCACACACTCCCCTACACTCTCACACTATGCCGAAAATCTCCAACGGCCCAAGTCTCTCCACTTGTGAAATTTCAAGGAGTGTGCTGACTGCTAACTCAAGGCTTCCCCAGTGGCTCAGTGGTAAAGAATCCGCCTGCAATGCCAGAGACGTGGGTTCGATCCCTGGGTTGGGACAATCCCTTGGAAAAGGAAATGGCGACCCACTCCAGTATTCTTGCCTGGGAAATCCATGAACAGAGGAGCGTGGCGGGTTACAGTCCATAGTGTTGCAAAGAGTTGGACACGACTGAGCAACTGAACAGTGACAACTGCTAATTCAGCATGGACTCAGGGATGCCAGACAGGATCCATCTGGGAGTGACGACGAGATGGACAGGGAGGGGCTGGGGAGGTGTGTGGAGTGGGGCGAGGAATATCTAGCACCTTGGAAATAGCTGGGCTGAAGTGTCCTTCCTTCGCCATTCCTCTGCCTTGTCACCAAGGAGCCCAAAACCCCCTTTCTTTTTGCAAAACTCCAGCTCGCGTTTCATCTGTGAAGACCAAGGTAGCTGGCCCTCCCACTCCCTGTCTTCAGAGTGGCCCTCAGCCCCGTCGGGAGGGAGGGAGCAGCATCAGATGGGGTGACAAGGAGGGCAGGGGTTCACGTTTTGGCTGATTGAGCCAGAGTTTTATCTTCTGTTTACTCCTGCGTGTTTTCCAGATGGATAGTTACCATAGCAACTCCTTCGTCAAGGGACACACAAGATGGAGCACCTCAGAGACACACCTTTTATGAGAAGTGTGTTCCTGGCTCCACCCTACCCCTGCACTGCGGCAGGCAGAGGGCTGGGGCAGTTGACAAGCGACCAGAAAGAAGCAGGAACCCAGAGCACAAACTCGCCCCTTGCCAAGGATTCAGTAATACGTTCTCCTCTTTCATCCTCAGTCCAGTTTTAGAAACGGCAATCGTAAAGGGCTTTCCTGGCTAAGAGAGGGCTGCCTGCTGCAGGGGGGGAGGAGAGGTGCAAAATGCCAGCAACTCAACAAGATGGATCAGCTCCCATCTGCTCTCCAGGGCATGTTTGCAGGAGGGGGGAGAGAGGGCGCTGAGTGCTCAGGATTTGGGGCAGAGCACACGCCACTAAAGGAGATTTCCTGATTAAGTTTCCTTCCTAGTTAAGTGATCCTCGGCTTTGCAAATGATAGCAAGGACACATTTGTGGAAGACCTACGCTCAGGGCTATGCCTGGGTTCCTGCCACTGTACCCACTGCCCAGGGGGATGGGCCCCTCCTGGGCCAGGCCAGAGCCAGCTTCAGCTCTACCAGGACTTGAATGGAACCCATGCCTTCCTACCAGGGAGGGTTTGCTGCACTTGATTAATCTTGTATTTCGGAAGGTTTTGTGTGTCTCTAAATTTTTTTTGCCTCTATTTTGAGATAAAAGGGATTCTGAGAAAGACAACTAGACAAGCACCACATTTATAGACGAAAATTCTTTTCTCCACGGTTTGCAGTACTCCGTGCTTGGATCCTGCCTCGGAGGGAGTTTCAGGAGCCACAGCGCAGAGACTGTAACCGAAACAAATGGAATCTGTAAGAAATCAGCAAAGAGTGGTTAGCAGGAAAAGAGACAGACCCCTGACCAGGGTCTGCACCCCCACAAGCCAAGACTTCCTGACCAATGACAGTCTAACTTTGTCACCAATGACCAGCGCTGGGACAAGTTTGGGGCTCAGAGCCTGGGGGGGTCACCTCTGAGAAGACTCTCAGTTGGGTGAAGTTCTGCAGTGACAGACACTGCAAAGGGGTCAGGTCAAATGATGAGTTACACTAGCCAACTCATGTGCCAGTTTTCTGTTCTAAGCTCTCTTTAAGATCTAATTGGCAAAACACCTGAGCGTCTCTGGCTCCAACTCCTGGCCAGTCCCTGGCCAGTGGTGAGCCACTGGCTCCATCACATGCCTAGTGATGCGACCTTGTTCTCTCCTCAGAGCAGCAGGCAGGGCAGAAGCACCCCTAGCCCACCATACCCTGACCACGAGGAATGCAATCATTTGGGGCCACTTGGCGAGATCCCCACAGCCTTGAGTAACAGCATTGTCTGGCAGCCTTCTCAGCTACAGCCCAGCTGTCTGAACGTGAATGCCTCTGACAGGCCTACTTTCCAAGTTCACCCAGAGACCAAAGGCTTAGTGTCTTTTTTCCTCTTCTCCAAGTGTCTTGCATGTAGTCCTATCTGTTGTACTGAAGCACTGTGTCTATCTTCCTTCGGGGAGATGAAGTCATGGTTTGCAGAATTAGACTCCTAACAACTAACAGGTGATGCATGGAGGCTGCGCCAAACTCTAAACACAACTCTCGCAAAGGAAAGCGTCGGGGGCTCCTACAGAACTGTTTGAAGCATCTTCCCTCACAAAAGAAATATTGAAAAGAACAACCAGAAATCAAAGAAAAGCAAATGTTCACGTAATCCCAAGGAGAACACAGATATGTGCTATGAAGCCAACAACATGACAAGGAATCTGCTTATTGTATTTCCTTCCATTCATCAGGCTGCCATCAGCAGTTCATTGAGTTCAGAGCTGTTTTCCACTATTCTGGAAGGCCTTAACCCCATCAACCCCAATCGGAGACTGACTGCTAAGTGTTTCCTGCATCTTGACTGCACCAGTTTCCTCCAATTCCCTCGGCAGCCCAGAATCCACCTTTTCGGGTGATGAGTGGCAGGAACTGAAGCCCACTGAGCCATCGGCCTGGAGCACCAGGGCCTCGCCTGTGGGCCACAGCAAAGCTCTCCACTCTGCTGGTCCCGGGGGCCTCCAAGGAACCAGTGATTCCACAGGAAAAATAAAATACCTTGTCTTCTGCCCAGAACAGCAGTAACTGGGGGTGTGGTGTTCTGGGCAGAAGACAAGGTATTTTGCAGCAATGAGCCATTCTGTCACTTTTCTGCAAATATTCTGAGTCTCACACAAACTCAGCCATTACTGTTACGCCCACATGACAAGACTCCCCCTCCTCAGGGTCCAGGTGGCAGCATGTAGGCCAGTATCCCACCTTCCCCACAGTCTCCCAGTAAGAAAGAAATGCAGCTTAATATCAAGTTTTAAAGTAAGCTAATTCTTTTACACATTTTAAAATAATTAGTAATTTTGCATTATACACATTAACAAGAAAAAGATTATGATTCTTGGCAAATATTACCATCATCTAACCCGCCAACACAATCTGGTGCTTGAGTATTTTGCCTTTCAGGAAAGTCTTCCTCTTCCTTCCCCAGATCACTGGAGGGTCTGCGTGAGCTCATCTCCTGGGTCCATCTTCAATGGTGGCTGCAGCCCCACGCAGCACCATGGTTAAGCGGGGGCATGCCGTCAGACAACCTGGGTGCGAATCCCAGCTCCTTCCCTGAGCTGTGAAATTTGCCAAGAAACATCTGTGCCTCAGTTTCCCATTCTATAAACAGGGGGTGAGGTCACCTCTAGGCTTGTGAGGATTAATGAGTTACCAAATTACATGCCTAGAATGCTTGGTAAAAGTCAACTTCAAATACTGACGCCACAACCACACACTTTTATCTCTTAATAAAGTACAGCAGGCTTGATTTCTAGGAGAAGAAAACTCTTTTCCTCGATTTCCTCTATCAAAATAACTGGTTTGTCTGGCTAGGTGGATAGATGGGATGTACGTGAGAGCTGAGAGGAGGAGGAGAGATGCAAAATGGAAAACCTGGTGTTTCCTCCCTTGATAGTTTACCCTTTGCTGTTACACTTAACAGTTTACATATGTTTGAAAAATGCACTTGAACCTGCTTAACCTCGGTGCTGCCAGACTTGCCTTGATATTACACAGCACCCAGGGCGGCCCCACAGGCAGCCTCTGCCTAGGGATGGGGTCTGGGGCTTTTGTCTGACCCGGCAGGGGGTGGCGTGGTGGGGCAGGAGCAGAGCCAGCTGCTGAGGCAGCACAAGTTGAGGCCCCAGGAGGAAGGCGGGAGGCCAAGGTGTCTGGGGAAGGCCAGAGGAACCCGCTCTAACCAGGGGCCTGGCCGACAGCCGGGCAGGGCCCTCTCCGCACTCACTGCTTTCAAGGACTTGAAATTCATTTACAAGGAGATGGTTAATATGTATGTTTGTTTTTGATATGGAAAATCATGGCCATTTGTTCTTAATTTATCTCAGAAAGGGGTGAACAATCAGAGATGTCTGCTGAAATGAAAAGGTTTGAAAGGTGTAATGTAAAGAGGAAACTCATTTACAGAACCCTGACATGGTGCCATTTCTGAGACAGACTTCTAAAGTGGAAATAAGGAGCAGAGCGGGGCTTTGGTGAGCTGCCATCCTGTGGGGAGGCGCATGCCCATCACTGGTGATGCCTGTCGCCCATGCTTACACACGCCATCTAGGAGCTGTGGCACGGCTTTGCTGCCTGGGAGTGGAGTTGGAGACTGAGGGAGACACTTTGCTCTACCCGCTTGGGCGCTGACTGAGCTTATCTTGTGCGCAACTTATCTTTTCAAAATGTAAAAAATAAACTGAAAACAGCAAAAATGAGAAGAAGCGACTAGACTAGATGCCACCCCACTGGCCTTGGCAACTGCGTGTCATAAGCACCCCCCTGCCTTGACATCTGTCCCGGTATGCTTAATCATGCTTCTGGGATTAAAAAAAAAGAAAAATCTGAGCACATGAAGACTTTTTAGGTTCTTTCATAAATGACTTTTTAGAGCCACATAAGTGTGTCATAGTAGGGGAGGTCCCCTAGAAGGAGCCTGGGGTCACCTTTAATAGCCCTGCCCCAGCTCTATCTGTCCATATGGATTCCCAACGCTGAGGGCCACTGGTCTAAGGACCTGTCTAAGCTCTGTCACCGAGGATTCCACCTCTCGTTCACTAAGAGGACAAGGAAGGGACATCAGGAATAAGCCTTCTGGCTCTCAGTCGGCTCTCGGTCCACTCTCGGTGCTGCTAAGCACTATAGCCACCCCATACTGACTGGGCACTGCCCTCTGCTCTCCTCACTGCAGCCATCAGACCACCTCTGGCCATCTGCAAGCTCCTCCCCGAGGACCCCTGTGTCCTGTTGCTGCTATAGGCAGCTCCTCCCACACTGATCAGACTGCCCCTTCCCTCGAGCCCAGCACCCGTCACTCCAACGACCATCACCCCTCTTGTGCTCATGCACTTCTTTCCCACAAGCCCTTAACTTTCCTCCTTCCTGTCAGGAACTACTTGTCCTTCCAGGTTCATCCTTTAGGACCCCTGTCCTCGTTGCCCATGCCAGGCCATGGGGTTGTCTCCCGCCTGGCACATCCACACCACGTGCCCTCTAGCACTCATGTGCCCAGTCCTCCACGCTGGCTCTTGTCCTCATAGCCCAGCAAAGGGCCTGCCTCCCCAGCTGGGCTATGAGGACAGGAGCCAGCATGGAGGACTGGGTATATCCCATCTTCTGGAGACATCCGCTGAAGCCAGAGGAGAGGCAAAGTGGACCAAGTGGTCCCAAGTCCAGCACTCTCCTTTTAACAGCTAAGCTTTCAGCTCCATTGGCAGCCTACAGAAATGCTCTGTTGGGCATATCCCATCTTCTGGAGACATCCGCTGAAGCCAGAGGAGAGGCAAAGTGGACCAAGTGGTCCCAAGTCCAGCACTCTCCTTTTAACAGCTAAGCTTTCAGCTCCATTGACAGCCTACAGAAATGCTCTGCTAGAGATGAGTTACTGTGCTGAGTGACCTTCGAGAAGTACTTCAAACTCCCAGAGCTTCACTTTCCTCCTAAGCAAAATAGGTGGTTTGAGGATTCAGTGAGTTACTCAATGTAAAGCACTTAGCCAACGCCTGACACACGCGCTCCATGTATGGCAGGTATTTTATTACCTGAACTGCCCTGCACTCAAAGCACTGCCCTCTGTGCCGCCAAACTCTTATTTTGACAAGCCACAATTTTAACCTGGGAGGGAGACTGTCAGGGCCTGGGGCAGAGGTGGAAGGGCAAAGAAAACAATGCTACTGGAGTTACGGACTTGCATTTTCTGAATGAACAGCAGACACTGACTTTTGGCGGTCAACACACAGATTTACAGAGCCAACAGAGAGCTGTTAACCAAAGACTACCTCAGCTACCAATCACCACAGGGAGCATCAATCAGGACACTGGCGGCAAGGGAAACCGAAAGCTAACCTTTTCCAGAGACCCTGGATTTCCACGTGGTTCTCACAGTTCTGCAGGCAAGAAACGTGGCCTCTGGCAGAGATGGAGCCTCCTTCTCTAAGGAGGACACATATAAAAGTCTTCTATCAAGGCCATTCGATACAGGTCCCCCGGGAGACCCCACAGGCCTCTCAAAGTACCAGGGAACATAATGCTTTTTGGCCACTAGATGGAGGGCACTTGTCTGAAAAGGAAGAAGGTAGGGTGGAAGATGAAGGGAGAGAGAGGGAAGGAGGGAAGGTGGAGGCAGGTCAGAGCCGTAGGCTGGCTGAGCCTGGCAAACCCGAGGAGAATATAAGTCATCATCTTGGGCACCAGAGCTGGAGGGGGTGGTGGGGAGAGACAGGCCAGGAGATGGAGGGAGGCCGCCTGTGGTTACTGCCCCTTTGCGTTTGTCAACTTGCTAGAACTTATTTATAGCTCTGAGGAGTGGCTTTTTGCTCTATAGTATTTTATTCTGGATTGACTAGACACAGAAGCCTTGAGACAGGGAAAGAAAGTAAGAGGGCTATAAATATGTTTTATTAGTTGCTGATAATTTTAATGGGAAGATATTGAGAGAAGAGATATTTGTGGAATTCTTACCCACTTCCTCCTCTCAGTTAGTCAGTAGTTCCTTTAAAGCCATTCTTGATGTTCATACACAGGGGGACCCGGGGGTATGTATACTTTGAGCACCCCTCCTGGGATACTGCCACTTTAACCAGAGCTCCTGGCCCCCTCTGCGATGCGAGGTACAGCTGAGACATCCTTTTCTGGCGGGAGTGAGAGATGAACTCTTGAAATACCCCCAGTGCCTTCCTGTTTGCCACCAACGGCTGCTCTGCCACTGGCCTATCCTCAGGCTGGGCTGGGCTGTGATGCCCTGAGGTTAATCCCAATTACCCATCATTAAAAACTCCAGGGGTCTAGTTCAGCTCTCATTCTTACCAGTTTCCTGGTAGCATCTGCCATTAGCACCATCCTTTCCCCTCCAGAAACTCATCCTTCCCCTAACTGGTCTTCTTTCCCTTCATCCAAGTGCTGAGCAGCAGAGTATACAGTGATGAGAGAGGGGTGAGAAAGGCGCAGTCCCAGCCCTGGGGGTCACTAATAAGTCTTCTGCAATGTCTGGCCGGTCAGACAGTCAATACACATCTGTTGAAATCAACAGTGATTCTCCGGACCCCCCACCCAGACCCCCGCAGCTGCCCGACACCCAGCTCAGAATCTTGTACCTGGTCAGAGCTTGATAACTCTTTCACAAATAGGTCATTACAGATGAATTACTAAACCACTGAACAAGCACTGTAGCATTCAGAGGGTGATGCAGGATGGAAGTGCAGGGACACTCTCTGAGGCACTGGCCTGGTTTCATGGATTAGAACAAACACTCAGGATCCCTGGCTTGCAGTGTGAACTACAAAGCTGTCATCTCAGGGGAAGCAGCCCCTGGATGGCCCAGGATCCAGGCAGGCTGCAAGGTTGGCTCAGGGGAGTGGGGGGTGGGATAGAACAGGGATGCTGGGGCAGGTTAGAGGCAGATGAGACACCCTCAGATTTGGGCTCAGATACACGTATACGGTCAATCTCTCCATCTCACATGCACCTATTATTTTTTGGCATTACATTTTCTAGATTTATCTTAAAATTAAAAGGGGGAGGAATATATTTAGAAACATATATAGCATATATAAGAAACTGGCAATACTGATTGTCCCCTGGGAGGAGAACTGGGTGTGCAAAAGAGTAGGGAAAGAAATGCATGTCTTACTGTATGCCTTTTGGGAAAACGATTTTTATCACTGGTATATATTACTTATCAAAGAAAATAATGTTCTGTGTGCTTAGTCACTCAGTCGTGTCTGACCCATGGACCGTAGCCCACCAGCCTCCTCTGTCCGTGGAATTCTCCAGGCCAGAATTCTGGAGTGGGTAGCCGTTCCCTTCCCTAGGGGATCTTCCTAACCCAGCGATCAAAGCCAGGTCTCTGCATTGCAGGCAGATTTTTTACCATCTGAGGCAACAGGGAAGCCCAAGAATACTAAAGTAGGTAGCCTATTCCTTCTCCAGGGATCTTCCCCGCCCAGAAATCGAACCGGGTCTCCTGCATTGCAGGTGGATTCTTTACCAAATGAATTAGCAGGGAAGCCCCAAGAAAATAATTACTTTCTATAAAAATAAAAACACTGAAAAACCTGCCAAATATGAGAAACATCTTATAAAATACATAACAAGATAAACATACCATTGAAACAGAAAAGAAAGTCCAGAAATAGCCCTATGTATATATAGAAATTTCATGTAAGATAAAAGCAGCCTCTTAGATCATTGAGGAAAAGCTGGAACACTCAATTAATTGTGTTGCAATAAATGGGTAACCATATGAAATAAAATTAAGTTGATTCCTCTCTCACACTATATCAGGAAAAATTCCAAATGGGTCAAAGTGAAAATGTAAAAAATTAAACCATAAAAAGTACTAAGCAAGAGCATGAGGGAATTCCTTTGCAGCCTTGGAGAGAGGTAGACACTCTGAACAGTAACTCAAAATCCAGCAAAAACAGGCTCATAAAAATTCCTGATACTAAAATTATTCAGATAAAATGGCTAATCATTTCACTCATATTAAGTCATCACTTTGTACGTTTTAAATATATATAACTACATTTGTCAATTATTCCTTAATAAAGCTTGGGGAAAAAATATTCAGATAAATACATAAGAACTATGTGTAAAATATAAAGAAAAATTTGAAAATGAAGAGAAAATAAGATATCGTGAGGAATGACCAAGTATATTCACAAAAGAACCAAGAGAACTTCTAGATTAAAAAAATAACAAAACAAATTAAAAATTCAGTGACTGAATTAAATAGCAGATAAGACACAGCTGAAGAGAGAGTTAGTAAAGTGGGAGATAGTTTTACAAGATAGACCTGAAGTAATTATCCAGAAAGTAATCTGAAAAGACAGAAATGAAAAATATGAATGAGATAAACAGATACGGAGCTTAGAAAAAACACTAACAAATCGTTAATTTGCATTCCATAAGGAGAGACTAGAGAAACTGAAGGAATAACAGCTAAAAACTTTACGGGTAAGATATAAAGACATGTTCAAAATCAGAGAAAATTTACCACCAGAAGACCTTAGTCAATGAAGTTCTAAAGGATGTATGTAAAGTGAACCCAGACAGAAGGCCTGAAGTGAAAGAGGCACGTGCATTTTGGCTCACACACTTCTTGCCCACACCCAGAATCAGTTTTGTAGCGCTTTGAGCCTTCCTACTAGCCTAGGCAAAAACAGAACCCCTCATGAGAACTCATCTAAGTACCTGCAGACCCCAGTGACAGAAATGAAAAGCTGCATACCACCCTTCAAAGAGAAATCATGGAGTAACAGCGAGACTCCTTGACCACTGAGGTTTACTAGGCCACGCAGCTTATCTTCAAGAAAGCAGAAGTTTTCAACAAATGGTGGTGGAACAATTGCACATCCATATGCAAAAAACTGAATCCAGACACAGACCTAACACTCTCTGCAAAAATTAACAAAAAAGGGGTCAGAGACCTAAATGTAAAATGAAAAACTATAAAACTCCTAGAAGATAACATAGGAGAAAAATCTAGATAATCTCGAGTTCGGTGATGACTTTTTAGATACAACACCAAAGGCACAATGCGTGAAAGAATTGAAAGGTTTTTTTAATTAAAAAAAAAAAAAAAGAAAAAAAAAAATCCTTCTGCTCTATGAAAGACAGTGTTGAGAGAATAAGATAAGTCACAGAGCAGGAGAAAATGTTTGCCAAAGAAAGCAATGAGACCTTTCCTTTCTCTGGTCTAACCCATAGGGCTGGGAGAGCAGGGGACATGGGGCCATTGTTTTGTGAAGGGTGCCCAGATCACACTTACACTCTCCTGGACAACCTCATGGCCTCCTTAGGAGGACTGGGTGAAAGACCAGATAAAAATCCAGTTTTTGGCCTCCGCAGCAGGTTCAGGAGGCCCTGGGAGAAGCGCGTCCTCAAGCTGCGCTGCCACCTCCAGGCCGTGGACGGAAAAGTGGGGCACTGGGGCGCCCCACTCCTCAGTGCTGTCCACACCTGGCCTCAGCCCCAAGGTCCGACTCGTCTGGGTCTGCTAACAGGCTGGCCATCTGACAAGTCACCAGGGAAATGGCAAATGCTAAACTGCTGCTTCCCCAAGCACCTCTTGAAGGTTCATCCACCACGGAATCATCTAGGATTGCCAACGTAGCTCCCCGCTTAATGACTTCATGATTTGCTTCATATGATCATGTACAGTGATCAAGAGCAGATGTTAATAAAAACAGACTAAAATCTAACTCTCTTTCATGCATGTACACATATACACAAAAGGCATTCGGTGCCAGCTGCTATCTCTAGGCACTGAGATGATGAGTTTTCGCTTCTTAAATTTTCAAACATAAATTATTCACATAACTGGAAAAGGGAACATACATTTAAATATAGTCTGCACACACTGGGTATCCAGCATACTGGGGTTTCAACTTCTGTGTTTCTGATTTTTTTCTAGTTGTAACCCTCTGGCTTATTAAAATCTGGTCCCCCCGAGACCCCACTTTCATCTGCTGATAGGCTTTGCAGAACAGTGAGCCCTGTGGGGTATCTGGGAGCCTCAGGAAAACATGAAGTCTCTAGCAAGAAGAGTGAGCTGGGTCCTGGCCAGAAGTGTAAGTCTAAGGTTGCGTGGCCATGCAAACAAGCGAGAGACACAGCCATTCAGAGGCCTTCGAGCATCACAGAGCCAGCCTGTCCTGTTCTCCCTGCCCTATTTTTAGCTGCGTGAGTACAGGACACACTTGGCTGTTCTGGATAGGAAAGCGGTAAAAAAGGCCAGGTAAGTGACAGAGCCAAGGGCAGGCTCTTCCTACCCTAATCTTCCAGGCTTGTCGGATCCTTTCTTTCCCAGGCCAGAAATGCCAAGTGTGATGGATGTTTGTTGAAATGAATATCTGTGTAACCGGACACACTGCTGACAGAGGAGGCCTCTCCCTGTCATACCTACAAGAGAAGGGGGCAGGGATGGAGTGCAGACAATGATAACACCAAAGGGATATGCAACAGCTGACCTGAGTTATAGATCAGAAAGTAAACAAACTGAAAACTTGGGATGCGGATGACCACTTTACTAGACAATGAATAACACCAAAAGGATATGCAACAGCTGACCTGAGTTATAGATCAGAAGCAAACAAACTGAAAACTTGGGATGCAGATGATCACTTTACTAGCTAACACCAGGCAGAGGTGTATTTTTAACCACCATCCCTTTTCCCCGGGGTTTTACTACTGGATGTAGTCAGGCACAAGGGCTAGGACACATCCAGTCTGCAGAGTGGCCATAAGGGTCCCCTGGTGAACCCTGCTTGTTCCCCAGGTCAGGACCTGACCCTGAAAACTTCACTGTGGTTAGCCTAGTACCTACAGACAGCTTCAGAATGGAGCATCTGCTGTGAGAGACGCCAGGTGCCTGCTAGAATTGTGTGGAGGTCCTTCCTGGTCACTAGCAGGAGACAAGAGAGAGAAGACTGAGGTCTGAAACACAGGGTGTGGGCAGGGGCAGGGAATGGGGAAATGGAAAAGGACTGGTAGGTGAAGAACATGCAAACCTGGATGTCTTCATTATTCTGTAGATTAGAGCCAAACATTACAGAAAAAAAAAAATTGTAGGCATGGCCTTATCCTATAAGAGGTGAAAATATAATTCTATGACCGCAGGTTTTTAAACAGACCAGAGCAGGGTATCCAAATCAACAGATCTCTCATAGTGATCAACTTGAGAGCGTCTACACTTATTACAAAGTGTCGACATTCAGTCTTGAGATGCGAATTCCCATCCTCCTTACTGTCGAGAAATCAACTGAGAATAGATTTGATTTTTGCAAATAGGCTTACATCCTAGGAGGCAGGTTGGCAGCTGTGTGATCAGGCTATGTAGCAGTCTCTAGACTCCCCCTCCCAAAAAAAGATGTCGTCACACATCCTTTTGGATTTGATGACAAGGAACCAGGTCTGTCCTCTCAGGAGTTGGGTGAGCGACTCCAAAGGCACTTCCCTCCAGGGTAAGCCCGGTGGGCAAGGACTCTCATCTGGCACCTCAGTGACGAGCACAGCCCTGAAGAGTGGTGGGCCCTCCCCAAGTCAGCAAGTGAATGGTTCAGCTTAGCAGAATAAGTGCACAGCTTCCCCAGGCCACAGCCTCATGGCACAAATGCTGAAGCAGCTTCTAGTGTGTTGAGCCCTGTATGGAGGCAGCAGACCTAACTCTATTAGACAAGCTCTGCACCTCAATGCCACCAGCCAGACCACAGTGCATCCTCCATGGCGGCCTTAAGCTTTGCTTCTTCAGCTGTCATTCCTCAAAGTGCCATTTCACACCCTAAACCACAAGTGTCCCCACACTGCACCATGCAAGGCGTTTACAATATAGCTGTTTCTTGAAAGGCTCTCTGATAAAAGCTTGGGAACCACTATATGTCTAAGTTTCTCCCCTTGGGGATTCACGAGGACACCCATATGTTAAAGGCTCCCAAAAGTTCTGCAGTAAAGAAAGCTGTTTCCCAGTGGTTCCCAAACTAAAACCAGTTGCTTTACTGAGGAACTCAACAAAAGGTATTCACATATCCATCTCAAAACAGGGAATGTGAATACAGCCATCTCCCAGTTTCACCCACAGAGCCCTATGTTTTGGTGGACTACCTCTTACATTTCACCAAATATCTGGGTTCTGCTGAACACAGTTTGAGCAATGTTGACCCAGTGTGCTTTGCATCCATCTAGTCAGAGCATGCTTGCTTTCTCCTCTTCCACATATACTTTTCATCCCCCCACCACCAACCCCACTGTAGGACTCCAGTGCTTTTAACTTGTGCCTTAGACTTGCCCTATTCCCTTACTGGTCTATGGACTTGTGTGTTCCCAACATCAACTTTCCCTAGGGCAAAAATCATGTTACATGTTCCTATTTCACATCTCCTAAACCTCCCAGCTATTTGTAAGGCCTCCCCAGACAGCCATTTTGCTTTTTTGCATTTCTTTTCCAAGGGGATGGTCTTGATCCCCGTCTCCTGAACAATGTCATGAACCTCATTCCATAGTTCATCAGGCACTCTATCTTTCAGATCTAGGCCCTTAAATCTATTTCTCACTTCCACTGTATAATCATAAGGGATTTGATTTAGGTCATATCTGAAAGGTCTAGCGGTTTTCCCTACTTTCTTCAATTTAAGTCTGAATTTGGTAATCAGGAGTTCATGATCTGAGTCACAGTCAGCTCCTGGTCTTGTTTTTACTGACTGTATAGAGCTTCTCCATCTTTGGCTGCAAAGAATATAACCAATCTGATTTTGGTGTTGACCATCTGGTGATGTCCATGTGTAGAGTCTTCTCTTGTGTTGTTGGAAGAGGGTGTTTGCTATGACCAGTGCATTTTCTTGGCAAAACTCTATTAGTCTTTGCCCTGCTTCATTCCGCATTCCAAGGCCAAATTTGCCTGTTACTCCAGGTGTTTCTTGACTTCCTACTTTAGCATTCCAGTCCCCTATAATGAAAAGGACATCTTTTTTGGGTGTTAGTTCTAAAAGATCTTGTAGGTCTTCATAAAACCGTTCAACTTCAGCTTCTTCAGCATTACTGGTTGGGGCATAGACTTGGATAACTGTGATATTGAATGGTTTGCCTTGGAGACGAACAGAGATCATTCTGTCATTTTTGAGATTGCATCCAAGTACTGCATTTCGGACTCTTTTGTTGACCATGATGGCTACTCCATTTCTTCTGAGGGATTCCTGCCCGCAGTAGTAGATATAATGGTCATCTGAGTTAAATTCACCCATTCCAGTCCATTTTAGTTCGCTGATTCCTAGAATGTCGACGTTCACTCTTGCCATCTCTTGTTTGACCACTTCCAATTTGCCTTGATTCATGGACCTGACATTCCAGGTTCCTATGCGATATTGCTCCTTACAGCATTAGACCTTGCTTCTATCACCAGTCACATCCACAAGTGGGTACTGTTTTTGCTTTGGCTCCATCCCTTCATTCTTTCTGGAGTTATTTCTCCACTGATCTCCAGTAGCATATTGAGCACCTACTGACCTGGGGAGTTCCTCCTTCAGTATCCTATCATTTTGCCTTTTCATACTGTTCATGGGGTTCTCAAGGCAAGAATACTGAAGTGGTTTGCCATTCCCTTCTCCAGTGGACCACATTCTGTCAGACCTCTCCACCACGACCCGCCCGTCTTGGGTTGCCCTGCGGGCATGGCTTAGTTTCATTGAGTTAGACAAGGCTGTGGTCGTAGTGTGATTAGATTGACTAGTTTTCTGAGTATGGTTTCAGTATGTCTGCCCTCTGATGCCCTCTTGCAACACCTACCATCTTACTTGGGTTTCTCTTACCTTGGACGTGGGGTATCTCTTCACGGCTGCTCCTTACCTTGGACGAGGGGTATCTCCTCACTGCCACCCCTCCTGACCTTGAACGTGGAACAGCTCCTCTAGGGCCTCCTGCGCCAGCACAGCAACAAAGGTCCGTCTAGTCAAGGCTGTGGTTTTTCCAGTGGTCATGTATGGATGTGAGAGTTGGACTGTGAAGAAGGCTGAGCGCCGAAGAATTGATGCTTTTGAACTGTGGTGTTAGAGAAGACTCTTGAGAGTCCCCTGGACTGCAAGGAGATCCGCCCTGGGATTTCTTTGGAAGGAATGATGGCAAAGCTGAAACTCCAGTACTTTGGCCACCTCATGTGAAGAGCTGACTCATTGAAAAAGACTCTGATGCTGGGAGGGATTGGGAGCAGGAGGAGAAGGGGAAGACAGAGGATGAGATGGCTGGATGGCATCACGGACTCGATGGACCCGCATCTGAGTGAACTCGGGAGTTGGTGATGGACAGGGAGGCCTGGCGTGCTGTGATTCATGGGGTCGCAAAGAGTCGGACACGATTGAGCAACTGAACTTAACTGAAACCTCCCAGCACTGAGCAGGCCTGTGCTGGCCACAGGGAAGAGACTCCAAAGAGGCTTTCTGAGCTGAACTAAATTCAAGTTCCTCTAAATATCACTTAAGAAAAAAAGTACCACAGTAATACAGGAGCAAAGACAATGCCTCAAAGAAACTACCTCAGTTTCCCCATGATAATACTTCTTTTTATCTATAATTTATTGAGTGTTTACTAAGAATGGTGGCTAAATTCATAAGATGCAGTACCAATCTTCACAGCAACCTGAGAGTTGGGGCTACTATCACTACTTGGCTGGAAGGTCAAGGGCCCTGGGATGGAGAATGGACTGTGCTGGGGCACCGGGAAGCCCAGCAGATAGCATAACATTCCTCGGGAGGAGCTCGGGGAAGAGTCAGCAGGGCTGCGGAGCCAGGCACACAGAGAGCTGGGGAAGGAGCTGCCTGGTCGCCAGACTCAAGCCTATTCCAGATGTTGCCTCTTTCTTTTAAGTTTGGCAGATGATTGGGCTCTGCACCCAAGAGGAGAAACAGACGCCAGCTTCAAGTTTCAGAGACGACGCAGGCCCCATCCTCCTCCCACAACCACCCTAGCCTGGAGCAGACCATAAGGAGGAGTACTGCATGGTCCCTCACCCTTGAAGACATACTCTTCACTGGAGATCGTCTATCTGGACTCTGATGGCCCCTGGTCTGCAGGGCTGCTGTCTGTCCTGATGCTCTCATGCTGGTCTGGCCTCAGCTCTGGCCTAACCCAGGCCCAGGGCCGGGCATGCTCAGCTCCCAGTTAACCAGAAAGCCCCTCAAGGTTTTCATGAGTGTGCCAAGAGCTCAAGACAGAAGTAGCTTTTGACACCAGACAGAGTAGGAGTCTGGTAATAGGGCGCCCTGGTGTTGAGGGTGGGTCCAGCTTTAGGGGGGTGTGTGTGCGTGTGTGTTAGCTGCTCAGTCGTGTCCAACTCTTTGCCACCCCATGGACTGTAGCCCACCAGGCTCCTCTGGTCCATGGGATTCTCCAGGCAAGAATACTGGAGTAGGTTGCAATTCCCTTCTCTGGGGGATCTTCCTGACCCAGGGATTGAACTTGAGTCTCCTGTATTGGCAGGCAGATAGTTTACTGTCTAAGCCAGCTTTAGGAAGAGGAGTTAGATGGCAGCTTGAAATAAACCAGAGGGAGTAGGTTGTAACAGCAGGCAGGTTACAGGCAGGCTGAGTGGGCAGGGACAGCCCCACCAGGATCCCCAAGGCAAGTGGGCACCCTCGGTCACCTCAGCAGCCAGAGCAGGATTACTTCCTCTCTGCTCTCACCCTAACGTCACCAGGTTAACAGCTGGGCACCTACACTGTGCAGACACAAACAAGCACTTTGCATGCATCCTCTCATTCCCCTCATAGTAAGTCTATGCCTCTTACTGTAATCCCCATTTCACAGATAATAGATTTCACAGCTTGGGGATGTGAGTGAGCTGCCTAGGCCATAATGAGGAAACAGCAGCTCTGACAGCAAGGTCCATACTCCTGACCACCTGGTTCTGCTGCCCCTACCAGATTCTACTGGACAGCATGGCACCCCAAGTGGTGCTGCAGGCTGGCCGGAGAAGTCAGCTCCCTGCTCCAGAGCTACCTGGTCCGAGGTGGGCCCTGCAGCTCAGGCACCCGAGCATCCAGACCCCTCAACTCTCCACCAGGGTGTTCTCACAGGAGGTCTGGTCCAGCCACGTCAGAAGAGCACGGGGTGGCACCCCATCACCATGCCTGCAACTGTGTGCCACCTGTCAGAGAAGGAGACGATCCTCCAGGGGACCCTTCAGGTGATAACTAGACAAGCAGGGCGGCTCTGGTCAGCAGGCTAACACACAGCCTCCAGGAAGTTTCCTGAAGCCTGACCTCAGCACGTGGGTTCCTGCATCATCACGGCCTTTTCCTGGTTGGTACCTGCCTCTGGACAAAGCTTCTGGGGGTCGGGGGAGGTCTTGCTCTGGCTTGATTCTCAGCACTGGACACAATGCAGCTTTCCTGAGGACCTGTGGAATGGGTGGCACTTTGCTCAGATGCCATGTATTGGAGCACAGTGTCTGAGCCCGAAGTTACATTAGCGTTTCCCAACTCTGGGAAGAGGCTGGCACCCAGTGGGTGCATTCTGAAGGTGGCAGAGCTCTTTCCTATCCCTCACAGGGCTGGTTGGCACCGTCTCCCTCTCCAGGTCTCAGCTGATCTGATTATGTCTCCTCCTCCAATAAAGCCTTCCTGGGTAGGTTCACCTCCAGGCCCCCAGGCACTGGGGCTCCTTGGCCTGTTTACAGCCTCCACAGCCCTTGGCACAGTCAGGAACCATCTGGGTTGGCTGGCTCTTCCTTCCAGACTAGAGCATGAGCTCCATGGAGCAGAGACTATTTCTTCCCCAGCCACTCCTGTGCTCTGGAGCTAGCACAGTGCTGTGCACAGAGCAGGCGCTCAGTAAGCATGTGAAATGACTGCGAAAGGGTCGTCTGTGAAACAGGAGCAAACAGCAGAGCAGAAAGAAACCTGGGCCACCTCTGCTTCTCTCTCAGGGACCAAAGCCTCTGAGCAGGCAGATGGGCTCCACAGCCCAGCCCGAGGGGCTCAGGGCGGATCACCTCCTGAGGGCAGTCATGGGCGGGCGGGGCGCAGCAGAGTCCAGATGGTGGAGTGCAGCAATGCTCCACTGATGCGGCCCTGAAACTCAGCTCCTGCCCATCAGACAACCGGACACAAGGGACCAGCAGTGATCGAGCACAGAGCCGAGGGCCCACGACATCCCCCAAGGCCCCATCGCACAGACCAGATGACAAGTCAGGGCCCCGGGCAGTAGTCACTCCAATGACTCAACACTCTGTGTAGGCAGAGAAGATGGCTCAGATTCAGCCAACTATAGCTCTTCTGGAAGGACTTGGTAAAATTTCAAAGTATGTATTACTTTTTAATATCCAGGGGTTAACATAGCTAACACCAGAGTAAGGATTTGCCTTGAGTGACTTGGCCAGCCCTAGCATTGGACTGCCCTGATCATGCCCACCCCACTTTGGGACCACTGCTGCACCCACGACAGTCAGAGATGGGCACAGCACAGTTGGGGGGGCTCAGGGACCAGGTGCCCAGCTCCCATGAGAACAAGCCTGCTGACCTGGCCCTCACGTGCGCTGTGCTGTTTCAGAGCCAACCAGACGTAGACAAGGAAAACATACAGATTTTCTGTGCAGCACAGACAGTTGTTGCCTCAAACACGATGAAGCAGCAGTATCGCCCCACCAACGCCCTGCTAACTAACAAGAGGAAGCTTGATGGGAGAAATGAAACTGCTGCGGTACTTGACCTAATGAATGTATTTGTGAACATCCCAGTGTCATGCCTGTGCCAGGGGCATCGCAGGATTCGGGAACCAGGAAACACAGGTTGGCTGGATTTACACATCATGTCAGCTTTCCCCATTGTGTTCAAACAAAGTCCCTTTGGATCTCACAGCAGCCTAGAGTTGGTGAAGCAGGGACTGTTGTCTCCAAATGAGTTGAAAGGAAATTGGGATCCAGAGAGGTTAAATGACTCTCTCTGGGTCACACAGCATGTAAACTGACGAGCCAGACTTTAAAAGTCTCCTCTGGGTCCTACTTAGTGACTTCTGCCCTGGTCTCCCTGGCTAACTGCCAGCTATATGTGGTTTTCCTGGGTGTGACATCTATGTTCTGGGCTTGTTTCCTCATCTGCATAGTGAGAACCATGCCTATGTCATGCTACCAGGCATGCCACCTCTGAGTCTCAGACAAGCACAGGGTCCAAGTTCCAAATATGTGCAAAGGCCTCACAACTAGAACCCCAATTACTTTTTATGCCTAGACACTTTTAACAGAACACAAAAACTCTAGAACCCTCATGGTTGTGAGGGGAAGCCTTGGTCTTGTCTTATCGAGAGGGCTGGGAGAGCAGGAAACAACCCAGCCTTGTCTTGCTGAGCCAGTCTCTCCTTTCTCTCTAGAGCTGCCCCCACCTGCCACTTGCCCTGATGATGTATGGAGAAAAAACTGGTAAAAGCATTACAAAAGGATAGCAGGACGTGTCCCTTTGCAAGTACTTCCTGGTTATATGTGGCAAATCTTTTTATGCCCTGAGGTTGGTTTCCTCAATACTAAAAATGGCAGCCGGGGTTGTTGAGGCTGGGGTGCAGTGGGCATGAATCCTGCCCAGATGACCTCCCACAGTTGCTATGGAGTCACCAATAAGACCAACAACATTTTATCTGGGAAAAGGACCAAGGACCCACCCCGCCCCTGCCACCTCACCCCAGAGGGATGGCTGATTCCAAGACTGGGACAGGGGAAGGTCAGGGGAGATGAGAATATCTCATTTTGTTGGAAAGAAAGGAAATGTATAGAGAGTGATGGAGATGGGGAAGAAGGGCATAAAAACCAGCCTGAAGGTGCAATCTGAGACAGTGTGACCAAAGTAATGAGTAAAGACATGACAGGACATAACGTGTTAAATTCTAAAAATCCAGGAACCAGCATGGATAGAAAAAAAAGAAAAGAAGGGAAGGGCAGAAGGAAAGCTCTTCTTAGCAGAAGAATGCCAACTAATAAATGTGGGAGAAAGGACAGAAACAGAAAAACCACTATTTTATAACCACCCTAGTGATAACAGATCCTGGTAATAAGATCATCAGGGAATGCTAAAGCCATGGGTGAAAGGCTGCGATCCAGGATGTGCAAAAATGCACAGACACCACCCTAATCCAATGACCAAAGTGAAGATCACCAGTGACAAGACAAACCCATGGCAGGTACCTCCGGACATCATGCCAGAGAAGGACTCAACATCGCTTATGGAATTCTCCTGCCAAAACATGTAACCTGAATCCAAGCCTGAGGCCAACACAGATTAAAGGGCATTCTGAAAAATATCTAGCCTGTGCCCTCCAAAAACATCCATGTCATCAGAGATTTTTTTGAAAAGCTAGGGAATTTTTTAAAAATAAACCTAAAGAAACCTGACAGACAAATGCAATGTATGATCCTAAAATGGATCCTGGATCAGGAAAGAAAATAAAACAAAATCATAAAGCACATTATTGGGACAATTGAGGAAATTTCAAAACAGACATTATAATAGGCAATAACCAAACAGGTAACACCCAAAAATAAATGTACACATGTGCATGCACAGGCATGCACACACACACAGAGTGGAGAGAGAGAAAGCAAGTGGGGCAACATGTTAACAGATGGCGCATCTACGTAAAAATGTTCACTCACTGTTCTTGTAACTTTTCCACAGGTCTGCACGTTTTCAAAATAAACGAGCAAGGCCCTCCCACTCCTTGGAAGCTGTGTGTCCACAGCGACTCAGGCACACTCACCTGTCAGGTACTCCAGGACGGCGGCCATGTACACGGGCGCCCCCACTCCGATCCTGTACTTGGGGTGGCCTTTCTTGATGTACCGCAGCATCCGGCCCACGGGGAAGATGACTCCCGCCTTGGCGGACCGGGAGGTTTTGGTGGACTTCTTCTTCCCACCCCGGCTGGACATGGCGGTGGCCCTGGAGATGGATCAGCAAGTACACTGTGGAGGCAAGAGAACGCTCGGGTCAGGATTACTGGGGACATCTCCCCGTTCCCCACACCCTCTGGGCCCTGGAAGAAACGGGCTGTGCCGGCAGATGCCACCGCCTACAGTCACGGAGCCCTGCGAGCCCACTTTCTTCATTCCACCCATGTGCTTCAGCCTGGAAAAAAGAATGGCTTAGCTTTTCACATTTTATACCATGACATCAATTTTATCAGCCACTTCCATTTAAACGTTACTCTGACAATGACTGCTCTTAAGTGCCTCGCCTTTATGCCACATGATGTAAAAGAAAATGAGGTTTCTTAGCTGAGATCTATACGCTTGCTTAATAATTGTATTTTCATACACTGGAGACCAGCGCTGATAAATCTGCTGAACACGTGATAAAAGAAAACTATGTCACCTGCCTCTACAATGAAGACGTTAAGTCAGACACTTAGGTTCTTTGATGAGAGCAGCCTCTCTCCCTTGCAGCCCTTTAACTGCTCACAGGAGTTAAGTGGGCAGCCAGGTTGGAATATGAGGCCTTCTGAGCACTTCCTGACTGCTAGTCAGGCCTGTCCTCACAGAAGAAAGTCCTTCCTTCCTTCTCCGACCCACTCACCATCCAAAATGCCCCAAACCTCTTGTGGGGATCCAGGTCACCACCATCTTAACCAAATGATCACACATTTGGTCCTGAAAAGGTCTTCCCACCACAGGCCACACTCTAATCCACCTGCTCTCCACTGGCTGAGCTGTCTCCGTGCACACAAATCTGAATATGCTGTGGTACTGTTCTTACGTTTTCCCTGCTGCCACAATTCCCAAGATGCAATCAGAACCTTTGGCCGGTCATGCAATGGCCTAGAAATCTCGGCCTGCCACACCCATCGAGCTTTACCTGGGCTACCTGAGGTCTCAACGCAAACACGGGGAGCACCCCCAAATGTCCTCCTCCACAGCAGGCGTGCCGTTTAGCCAGGACCTCCTTTATCCGTCACGCTTTCTGCCTTCTGCCAGCCCTCCCGCGTGCTCCACCCCCTGGGTTCCTGTGTGCTTCTCGCCACGCACTGATGTGCACACATACACACCCTCCCCGCCCTGTCTCTCTCGCCTCACCGCTAGGCCTCACAGGGCTGCCCCTGACTGTAGTCCCGGCGCAGTACCACACAGCAAGGTCGCAGACGCTTTCTAAGAGCATCGAGTCATTCATGCATCCACTTAGGAATCACGCTTGGGATGGAGACGACAGTGCACAAGGCAGATGGGGGCCTTGTTCTCCCAGAGCTGGTGGGCAAGAGAAATACTACATAAGCCTCAGTCATTCAAATGGGAACTGGGCAAGGCCAGTGCAGGGCGCTGCGGAAGGGGCTGTGAGAGGCCTCAGCCTGTTCCAGGACGCCAGACAAGACTTCCCTAGAAGACACAGATGCTCAGACCACCGAACCAAACGGTCAGGTCTCCCATTTACTGGTAAACTGAGGCCAAGCTCCACAGTGTGTGGGCTCCTCTGGCTCTAACAGTCCCTATCCCTGTGACCATGGAAGTCACAGAGTTAGGAGTCCTTGCTCCTGACACCCGACCCTACATTCAAGATATACATGGTCCACACCTCACATCAGTATGACCCTCAAGACCAGCCTGGATGGTCTGCCTGACAGAGATGGCCAAAACAGCAGAAGGCAGAATTTCTGGGTACGCTGACAGGCCCATCAGAATTAAGGGGGCTCAAGGCCTATGTGATGAGAACCCTGTATTTCACCCTGTCAAGGGAGGTACCAAGTCTTAATTGATCATTGATTGCTAAAGAGTCCCAGAAGGGTCTGGTTTTTCTGAAACAAATAGTTGGCTCCACTTCTTCTGTAATGAGCTCTGTTTTTAAACATTCTTGGTTGATAAAAGAAAACTATGTCACCTGCCTCTACAATGAAGACGTTAAGTCAGACACTTAGGTTCTTTGATGAGAGCAGCCTCTCTCCCTTGCAGCCCTTTAACTGCTCACAGGAGTTAAGTGGGCAGCCAGGTTGGAATATGAGGCCTTCTGAGCACTTCCTGACTGCTAGTCAGGCCTGTCCTCACAGAAGAAAGTCCTTCCTTCCTTCTCCGACCCACTCACCATCCAAAATGCCCCAAACCTCTTGTGGGGATCCAGGTCACCACCATCTTAACCAAATGATCACACATTTGGTCCTGAAAAGGTCTTCCCACCACAGGCCACACTCTAATCCACCTGCTCTCCACTGGCTGAGCTGTCTCCGTGCACACAAATCTGAATATGCTGTGGTACTGTTCTTACGTTTTCCCTGCTGCCACAATTCCCAAGATGCAATCAGAACCTTTGGCCGGTCATGCAATGGCCTAGAAATCTCGGCCTGCCACACCCATCGAGCTTTACCTGTGCTACCTGAGGTCTCAACGCAAACACGGGGAGCACCCCCAAATGTCCTCCTCCACAGCAGGCGTGCCGTTTAGCCAGGACCTCCTTTATCCGTCACGCTTTCTGCCTTCTGCCAGCCCTCCCGCGTGCTCCACCCCCTGGGTTCCTGTGTGCTTCTCGCCACACACTGATGTGCACACATACACACCCTCCCCGCCCTGTCTCTCTCGCCTCACCGCTAGGCCTCACAGGGCTGCCCCTGACTGTAGTCCCGGCGCAGTACCACACAGCAAGGTCGCAGACGCTTTCTAAGAGCATCGAGTCATTCATGCATCCACTTAGGAATCACGCTTGGGATGGAGACGACAGTGCACAAGGCAGATGGGGGCCTTGTTCTCCCAGAGCTGGTGGGCAAGAGAAATACTACATAAGCCTCAGTCATTCAAATGGGAACTGGGCAAGGCCAGTGCAGGGCGCTGCGGAAGGGGCTGTGAGAGGCCTCAGCCTGTTCCAGGACGCCAGACAAGACTTCCCTAGAAGACACAGATGCTCAGACCACCGAACCAAACGGTCAGGTCTCCCATTTACTGGTAAACTGAGGCCAAGCTCCACAGTGTGTGGGCTCCTCTGGCTCTAACAGTCCCTATCCCTGTGACCATGGAAGTCACAGAGTTAGGAGTCCTTGCTCCTGACACCCGACCCTACATTCAAGATATACATGGTCCACACCTCACATCAGTATGACCCTCAAGACCAGCCTGGATGGTCTGCCTGACAGAGATGGCCAAAACAGCAGAAGGCAGAATTTCTGGGTACGCTGACAGGCCCATCAGAATTAAGGGGGCTCAAGGCCTATGTGATGAGAACCCTGTATTTCACCCTGTCAAGGGAGGTACCAAGTCTTAATTGATCATTGATTGCTAAAGAGTCCCAGAAGGGTCTGGTTTTTCTGAAACAAATAGTTGGCTCCACTTCTTCTGTAATGAGCTCTGTTTTTAAACATTCTTGGCAAACAGGTGCCCACGCTCACTCTGAGCAGGAAATGGTATTTGTACTTGTGTGTGCATGTGTTTGTAGGGAAGAGTTGTATCTGGGCTCCCAGCAGTCTTTGGCTTTAATACAAATATGTTTCACAGACTTTAGAGTGAGAGTTTTTAGATTTGAATGGTTCCCCTCTTCCAGCAGGAGAGGCCAGTGACCAGGGGCGGTTTATCCAGCTCAGCCCTGTTCTCCCTGGTGCACAGACTCCAGCTCCGTCTCTGGGAGGACCTGCCTGGGTATGTTTAGGGCTGACTTTGTGGGACTCGGACAATGTCCTGTCCCAGACAGGAGCCACTAGCACCCGGGGACCCGACACGCCTAGTCTTCAAAAGTAACGTTCCTGGGGATCCCTCTGACTCAAGCCAAGAGTCTTTAGTCAACAAGCTGGTGACTCCCGGGTCCCTATCCCAGCGCACACCTGGCTGCCGAGCCCCAGGGCTCTGTTCTGACTGCCCTCGGCAGGGCCTGCTTTTAAGTCCCTTGTGAACTCCTGTGGGTTTCTCAGCCCCAGCAGTGGCAACATCATGCATCAAGCTACCAATCAGGAGCCAGTCTGTCCCTACTTCTCTGCCCACCTCCACAGCTCCCAGTCATTAGCCAGGCTCCATTGAACCCACTTCCATACCTTCACAAGCCTCTTCCCTTCTCTTTGCCCTCCCTGCCTTGGTTCAGCTCCTGTTCCTTGCCTGTTCTCCACACTACTAGTCTCTCTCCATGGATGCCAGAGGATCTCTGCCACTTTGCTGGTTCTCCAGCTCCCCAAGCCAGCCACAAACAGCATCCTTTACTTCTTCAGCACTGTTTCCCATCACCCCTGCCTGGGCTCAGATGCCCAAGTTGCCCTTGACTTCCCGACCTGTGAAGCCATGTCCAGAATGGTTTTACACATGCTACTTCTCCTGCGTGAAACACCCTTTGTCCTCTTGCCAAACCTGAACTGACGCTCACACAACCTCTCTTCTGGGTCCCGACCATGGACTGGATTGTTCACGGCTCCGTATTCCCACAGTACATACCCTGGCACCTCTGTGTGTGCCTGCCTCCCTAGCTCGACTCACCTGGGAGCTACTCCATGCCAGGTGCTGCATCATCTGCAGGTCCCCAGGTTCCAAGAAAGACCTTAAACATCGGTGCTTAAACGTCAGAGCCATCTTCAGGTCTCATATGGAATCAGACTCCTTCTCTGATAAAACAGCCCTGAGTCTTCATTCCCTCCCCAAGACTGCCCTGAGGAAGTTCTGTTCCTTGCCCCTCCTCATGTTCTTGCTGCACTTCTAGCAGTAAATCCCCAAGCTGTAGCCACAGCTATGAAAGAATTCTAACTGAGCCACGCAGCTTCATGATATCCAATAATGTGTGGTGATTTTAAAAACATCATTTGGAAAATCGCCTTGTAGCAGTACAAACTCGAGGTAAATCCATGAGTGTGGCAGGTCCATCCTGCTCTTCAGAAGTCTAGGAGACAAGGTCGGTTACGGCCAAGCACCAGCATGGGGAGGCAGGGAGGGAAGAGTAACTGTGACAGAAGTGGCTGCTGAGCACTGTGATTAATAACTTGAGTTCCAAAGTCAGACTAACCCAACTCAAGTCATAGCTCCACCACTGAGAGCCGATATATCCTAGGTCAGCTGCTATAACAAATGAGCCCCTACGTCTTATTTCTCGCTTGGGGAAAGTCCGTGACTGGTGTTTCTCTGCAGGATGATCCATGGGTCCAGACTCCTCCCACCCTTCAATGCACAATTTGGGGTTACCACTGGAGGTAAAGGGTCATGGAGGAAAATACCTGGGGGCTTTCAGAGGCCAGGTCTGGAAGTGGAGCACACCACTCCTGATCATGATCCACCAAGCAGAACATAGTCACATGGCCACACCTACTGCAAGAGAGGTTGGAAAATGTCCTCCAGCTATTTCCTACAAAGAAAAGCGGAAACAGCCAGTCTCTGTAACCTGACAAACCAACTTGAGAGCTGACCCTGAAGCCAGGATCTGAGTGACCAGTCAAAGCCTACTTTGACCCATGTCCTGCATCGAGCCTTTTCTGAGAGGTAGACAGTCCTTTGTGATGCAGAAAGTGGCTTCCCATGCATTCAGCTTCTCGTTGGGGCACTGACCTTGTTCACAGGAGAAACAGCAACAGTACCCTGCCAAACTGACAAAACTGTGTCCTTCCTTCCTGGATTCATCAGCCAGAAGGGCACCCCATTCAGCAAACCAGAAGCCCTCAGCCCAGCAGAGGGTCCCACATGCTCTGAAGACAGTGATAGGTCTGCAGGCAACCCTGGCTTCTGTTGATTACTGAACATTAGGCTTGACTGTTATCAGGGCAGGAAATGAAGATTTTGTGGTTGATCCTGAAGGGATCTCTGTGGTCTTTATCTCTGCAACTCCTCCAACTATAAATCAATCACAATAGACATGAACCTTGTTTGCAGAAACCCAAAGTTCACGCAGACTCAGGGGCGGAGGGGCCTCTACAGAGAAGAGCCAGGCTCAGTGAGAAGCAGGTCTTTGACAACAAGCCCCTCAATGATCAAGACGTGACTGCGACAACGTGATCTGTCCTCAAAGCACAGGACAAATGAGATGCCTGGCTATGAGGATCCCGTGAATAAGACAGACACGAAAACAAAGGGAAGGGGCAACAGAGGCAAGGAGGGCAAAGGGTCAGCCTACTACACTGTTGTTCTCCTCGCCAACAGGGCACCACAGCTGGCTCCTCCGTGTGCCACAAACCACCTTCACCCCCACTTTCGCCCTTCGGGACATGCCGCTCACTCGGTGTGGAACACTCTCTCTTGCCCTCAGTCTGGGGCGATTCTGCCTAGTGGATTCAACATTTCTCTGATGATGGAGATTTATCAGGGAGCTCCCTCCTCTGCCTCTCTGCAGTGGCTGAGCCATGTGGCCCCCAGTTCTAGTCTAGTGTGGAGCAGCCCCGTGCCCAGACTCTGGCTTTGTGCAAGACCCAACCAACTCTGGCCCATCTTTCCTATACCAGCAAATGAGGGCTCCACCAGGCTCAATCACTCTGTTTACTCAGTAGACATTCCTGCAGTGGCCCGAGTCCAGTGAGAAATCCCTTTTAATGAACCTCAGCCACCACTGAAATATGTGCAAGTGCTTTTCAGTCTTACATAAAAGGCTCTTCTACAAGCAGTTTCCAGCCCTTCCCTGACTGTCACTCTAGATCCACCTTATACAAATATTCTAAAGCCACCTACCCCACTGCTAGCACTTGTTACACTGTATCACCACCGCCTCTGTTCTTGCCTGTCTTGATGGGATGGACCAGGCCACTCTGCTTGCTGACTGTATCTCTTAGAACCTACCACCCTGCCTGGTTCCTGAAAGGCCCTCAAGTGCTAGCTGGGTGGTAACTGATAAGTTACAGTGGCTGGAGCTGGGGGCTCTCTTGACAAAAATGAGGGCAGCATTTGCAAGGACCACAGGACTCAGATGTGGCAAGTGAGACACCAATCTGGGAGCTTCTCTGGGACCATTCATGTGGGAGCCCAGACCCACAAAATTCAAGAAGCTTGCAGGGCTACCTTGGGGATTCCCAAGAAGGGACCACCACCATTTCCCTGATGGCTGAGATATGAGCATGCAGAGGCCTTCAGTGACCATCCTATGATTCCATCAACCTCCCTTTTTGCCATTAAGACAGGCACAGTAACACAGACCAGCGGAAAAGACTTACGTTCCTCATATCTGTAAGATGCTGACCACTGTCAAAGCTGCCGCCTCGAAAACTCTCAAATAATCAGGGCACTCACGAAACCACTGGAATGGTCAATGGTAAAGTCTTTTATTATCTAAGCAATGAATGTGTGCCTATTGATCTTGAGCAAAATATTGATTAGAACTGCTGGGGGGCTGCTGGTCAGACAGCCCTATCTCTGGCCCCCGAAGATGGAAGAATCTGAGCTATCAGCGCTCGGGTCACTGTTACAGAGTGAGGACTATCCCATCCATTCCCTGCCACTGGATAAGTGCCCACATGTCCACATGCATTTGTCACCTTCCCATCAACTCCAATCACGAAGGCAAACCTGAGACACTTAATTCTGAAGCGCAGGACACTAATCCTGTTTACAGCATTCTCTTCCGTTTACTCCCATCATACCAAATGATTAACGGTGACACTGCTGTCATGTCCCCAGAGGCATGTGGATATACTACAGAACTATCACTCCCAGAGCTGGGCTTCACAAGATGCACTCTGATTGGCTCAGAACAGAGACTTGCTCTGGTACTTTGGCCAATCACGAAAAACATCTCTCTCCATTCATAAAACCCTATACCATAAAATGAAAGGCATGATTAAAGAACTTACGGTCCATCCTCAGTGAACCAAGGGATTACAAACAAGAAGAAAAGGACAAATTGAGATAATAAATAAACCCTAAACCAAACACTTTGTTCCAGCAGATTTTACTCTTCTCATGTGTCAGGATTTTAATGGTGGGAAAAAAAACAAAAGCCAAAATGAAGAGTGTTATTTACTACAAGCAGGAACGGTTAACAGGAAGGCAGTCTGGGATTAAAATGTTCACCTCTGCAAATCCACTCTGTGGTACAAATCCTGAGCAACACTCAAGGAACCAGCACTACATTTCAATAGTCAGTATGGCACTGCCTGCCTCCTTCGCAAGGAAATTTTCCTTCAAACTTCCTCTCCCTGTTAAAGGCTGTGCCAACTAGGAGACAGTCACCCCAGTGGAAGGCCATCAGAGGAAAATGTGAGCTTCAGTAGGGCAAGACCCTGGTCAGGCTTAGCATCTAGAAGTTATTCAATGTTTGTTGAACAGATAAAAGGCATCTTCCTCCTATCCAGAGCCTTCGCAGGCTTATTACTGCTCTTAGGAAGAAGTTTAAATCCCTCAGTGTGTTTCTGATCAGGATCCCTCTCTGTGATTTGGTGTTTGGCCCTCTGGCTTCACTAGTTTCCCTCTAGAATCACGACATCTGAGCTTCTGGCAGTTCCCCTATATGACCTCTATTCTCATTGTTCTCAGACTTTGCACATGTGGGCCAGGTCTCAAACACTTGTCCCCACCTGCCCTCCTTTGCCCAGCCAACTCCTACTTGGTCATTCCGTGCCTAGTAAGGGCTTGCTCCTGGCTAGGTTACTGTCCTGGGAGCTGCTATGAGAGCTACTGTGGCTTCCTGAACTGACCTTGCAATGGCCACTTGCCTGCCTTCTGTTCCTCCTGTCAGCTTCCCAAGGGTAAGAACGCGACATTTTTTTTTAACTACATATCAGTTTATTAAAAAAAGGATATAACTTGGGAACAGTCAGATGGAAGAGATACATACATAGGGCGGTCTAGGGAAGAGCACGCCCTCTCCAAGTATGCCACTCTCTCTAAATCTCCACTTGTCTAACAACCTGGATGCTCTCTGAACCTTGTCCTTCGGGGGTTTTACAGAGATTCCATTACCTAAGAGTTATGACTGACCAAATTACTGGCCACTGGTGATTGATTCAAGCTCCAGTCCCCTCCCCTCCTAGGAGGTAGGGGGACATGGCAAAATTGGACATTTTCTTGATCCAGTTCTGTCCCTAGTGCCTGAGCCCTAAGAAACTTGATTCCCAAGAAATATTCCCTGAAGACTGCAAGACAGTGATCTGGCAGGCTTGATCCAAGCTAACAAGCTATACAGTTCTCTGGAATGAAGAGCTAACCACTTGGACTCACACATAAGAGCTGAGGTGGGGCCCAACGTATTTCGAAACCTGCAGAACTCGGGAAGGACCCATAAGACAGACATGGGCCCCACTGACCTTGGGTCCCAGAGACATGGGACCCACATGCCCTTTCCCAGCCCATGTGCCAAGAACAGGGCTCTGAAAAAGCTGACACAAATCCAAGGGCACAATCCAAAGAGAACTAGAAGCTGCTGCCATTCTAATGAATATCACATATAGATTCTTGTTGGGTTTTGTCAAGTTGGGCTTTTGTCAGTTTGGGCTTTTATTTAAGTAAACCTCCTTTAAATGGCTTGGGGTAGCATTAACTTTGAAGATATTAGAGGTAGGTCCCAAAAGTCATGTATGTAGTCCAAGCCTCTCTTTGAAATAAGAGATGAAAGGGTCTTCCAGAGGTCTGCTATCTGTAGGACCAGAAAAAATGGCAGCCTGAGATGTACCACTCTCTGACCCTGGCCTACTGGGTATAGACCAAGCCAGTGACTTATAGTTGCATGAAGTATAGAATGTCGTGTGTGATGATCTAGACAACTCAAAGTTTAATAAAACGTAAGCCATCCCATCCTCATTCTAAAGGCTCTGCCTCAAACAATTTTCACTTATTTACCCCCCTCCCTCCTTCTAAATACCTTTATCTAAGGATCAGTATTAATGTAAGAGATCAAAACAGTAACAAAGATGAGAGATTTCCTACTCTCCTCCTAAAAATAGAGTAAATAAAATTTTAAAGTCTTGAGGATTTAGGAAAAGAGGAAGAAAGAAAAATAGGTTAAAAAATACATCTCTGCTCATTGGGGAGCCTCTTATGCAAGACTGAGATGCTGTAGCCCAGCTTTGGTTAGTAGTGTACATGTATTAATTCCAGGTGCAGCAAAGAAGGGTCCATTTCAGAGCTAATAACTCCTCTGAAAGCAGACCAGTAATCTAAAGGTGGCCTGGAGTAGGTGGATTCCATCTAATTCACAAATAGAGTCTCCCACTCATTTTAATGTAAAACTGTTCAAAATTTCCTGAGTCCTTGGAGCAGAAAATCTTGGAACAAAGCACTTTCCCCCTCTTTAATGATGAAACCTCAAACCACACAGGTAGAAGAAACAGAGAAGCTAGCAGGAGCGCCCCTCTAAGTGTCTATTCTTATGCGCTGTTTATTGGATCATTAAAGTCTTACAAGGACTTCGTGGTAACTGTAATTGTTGAATTTAAGGCTTGTCTCAGCTGTGTGTCTCTTATTTCCACACTCGGGAAAGTATCTTTCCCTAACATCTTGTCTAAAACAACGTTTCAAGCAATCTACTGACAAGATCCTTCGTGAGCGAGCTGTGGTCCCTGCAGTAGCGCAGGTGGGACGCGCCATCCCGCACACCTGTTGTCAGGTGACATGACCAGCAGCATCGTGAGCACTCATCTCCTCTTTCCACCCCACCCCCCAGCAAGAGACTTCCCTCCTGGCCTTCTCCACTCGAAGAGCCTACAGCCTTCTGGAGTTACCTTGGGGGAAAAAAAAACAACAAAAAAACAAACAACACCTCCCAACCACAAAGCAAACAAAAGGCTGATCATAAAACGAGAGGGCAGCGGGGGTTCCTGTGGCCCCTCCCCAGCCAGTCCCTGGACAAACCCCTCCCCACCCGCCTTGGTTCCAGTCTTGCAACTATCCCCCAAGCCCTATCCCACTCTCCCAGCACACCACCCAGACGCCTACACCACCGCCACCTGGGGCTCGAGCCCCACTTATTGTGCCCTGGGCCGGCAACTCGCGAGCGGGCGGGCGCCTCACCAAGTACAACTCCGCGCACAACAGCTCCCGGGCGCCCAGGCCCAGGCCGACCGGCTCCCGCCGCGACGCCTCCCCCGGCCTCGAGTCCAGCCCGCCCGCTGCAGGAAGGGTCGCCAGGGCACGAGCCGGGGCTGTCTCCTGCTCACAAAAGCGCCCAGGCGCGGGCAGGAGGACGCGGTTCTAAGACAAGTTGGCTTCCGGGTTTGCTTTTTGAACAAAACCAAAGAGGATCCCGCGCGGCCCGGGCAGGGCCTGGGAGGGCGCCGTGCGCGCGCGAGGCCCCGGCGTGGGCCGCGGTGAACCCAGCTGCCCGAGTCGGCCGTGCGCCGCCAGGTGCCCGCCAGGCCCGGCCGCTCCCATGCACCCTCGGCCGGAAGAGCGGGGCAGCCGGACCCGGGCGGCGGGGACGCGGCGCGGCGAGGGGGCCCGGGCGGCACTTACGGGGCGGCTCGGCGGCGGCAGCAGCAGCAAGGTGTCCGGCCTGTGCCCTCTCGGCCGCTCGCGCCTTTTCTCTCCGCGCTCCTCGCTGGCCCGCCCGCCCACCTCCTCGCTTCCCGCCCGCGCGCCCCGCGCTCGCCCCCTCCGCCCGGCTCCGCTGCCGAGTGAACTGGAACCAGTCGCCGCGGCCCCGGGATTCCCACAATGCACAGCGCGCCGCTCGTCACATCCCATCCCGTCCCCGCGCGTCCGGCCACCCCTCCCGCGCCACCTGGGCGCCCCAGCCTTGACCCCAAGCCAGCAGCCGCGCGCGCGCGGGGGCCCTCTGTGCTGTACCTCCTGGACGTCGGTGGGTTACTTTCCCGACCGCACGGCGGCCCCAGCTCTGGTCCTCTGTCACCTGGCCTGGACGCCGCACGCAGGGTCCCGCCCGAGCTGGGGACTCGCCCTGAGCAAAGTCCTGGGAAAGGGTCGGGACCCTGGGCAGAGGCGCTTCTCCAGCGCGCGTCCCAGCCTGTGCGTCTAGAGGAACTGAGCGCCTGCTGGGAGGGGGTGGGTGGGGGGAGGGGAGGGCGGCTTTCCCTGCCGATCTCTAGAAGCCTTCTCATTAACGCAGGGAGGGAGGCAAAATTGCTGTTATCAGCAAGGATGTTTCCCTCCCCAACCAATGCAAACCTCCCTCGCACCTCAGAACCTCCCGCTGTCTTTGGACCCAAGCCCTTACCAAACCTGGTCTTCCCTACGACCAACTGCTGCGCATCCGGCTCCCCTGGAGTTCTTCGCAGTGACCCCTAGAAGTCTGGATTGATTCGCTTTGTTGCATGAAAGCCGTTTACTTAGATTCAGCAAATGTTCACTCTTGGACCCAAGTTGAGATTTACTAAACAGTGATTCTCTATCATCACACACATTTTTGTTTGTCTGCTTTTTAATTATTTTCCCTTTCCCTTTATTTTTTTTAAATTAATTTAATTTTGATTGAGCCAAGCAGAAAGAGGGGCCCGCTGCAAAACCCAACTTGTATTTCTAAATTGGTTTTTGGCCTTAAGACCTTAGTGACCCATCCCAAGTTCTAACATAAGAGCCCTCCGGCTCCTCCTCCTCTCCCCTCCATCCACCAAAGGAGGAGGGGGGAGGCATTAGACCCAGCTGAACCAAATTTAGATAATAATACAGACCCTGCAGAGTTGTTTTGAGACTGCTGAGTTGGTGGTGGAAGATTATGAGTCATTAATGACCACTCCCTTCCCTCAGGTTGCCCCTGTAGCAGCGGTGGTAACCTCCTCCCTTCACAAGGATGCTTTACACTCTACTTCAAAAGTCTGCAAAGCAGTGGCCAATACATGCCATTCATACATTCATTAATTCAGTTAACTACTGTGGTCATACTTTGTGCCATGCACCAGTTTGGGTGATGAAGATGAAGCAGTGAATAGAACAGGCAAAAATCCCTGAACTCCAGAAGTTTGCAGTCTAGCTGGGAAAGAAAGATTATAGGCAAAAGAGATGATGTATCAGATGGTGTGAATGCAATATAGAAAAATAAAGCTGTAACTGGGAAGAAACTTTTGTATTCTATTACAAGTTAATCACTACAAGAGTGTTGCCTATAAGCTTAAATTATACAAAATGGCCCATTTCTGGTAACACTGTCTAAGATGTAACTCAAGGGAAATATCCTGACCAGGCCCACCTGTGAATGGCTTCTTGGAAGAAATTAACACATCCTCTTTCCAGGCTGACTAGAACCAGGAAATGTTTGACTTTACTCCCTTCCCTTTTAGTATGAAAGAAGCCTGAATTCTAACTCAGGCAAGATGGTTCTTTGGAGGCAAGAGTCCCCCATCTTCTTGGTTTTCTGGCTTTCTAAATAAGTCGCCATTCCTTCTCCCAACAACTCATCTCTCGATTTACTGGCCTGTCATGTAGCAAGCAATATGAGCTTGGGCTTGATGACAAAGCAAGGAAGAGGGATAGGGGTATAAGTTGGGATGCGGCTTCAAATTTTAGAAAAGGCCTCATTGATAAGGAGACATTTAAGGAATTGAGTGAAATTTGCTCAGTCTTGTCTGACTCTTTGCAACCCCATAGACAATACAGTCCATGGAGTTCTCCAGGCTGGAATACTGGAGCGAGTAGCCTTTCCCTTCTCCAGGGGATCTTCCCAACCCAGGAATCAAACTGGGGTCTCCTGTTGGTGGTGGGGGGGGGGGGAGGGGATATTCTAAGCACAGGAACAGCAAATGAGGCAGACAGAAGCATCTCTGAAATCAAAGTACAATGAGTCTGTTCACAAGAAAAGATACTGTGTAACACGATAGAGGTGTTAACTCTATGTAATCATATGGCAGTATATAAGTGTAACAAATCAACAGGTTGTACACCTTAAACTCACACAATGTTATAATGTCAATAATCTCTCAACTTTTAAAGTGTGAGGTTGTTGTGGAATGAGTGAAAGGAGAATTACAGGAGATGAAACTACAGAAATGATGATTCTTCGGGTCTAAAAACATTAAGGATGTGTGAGGATTCCCCCATGGAAGCTGCAGAGAGGTCTCAGAAGAGGGACAGAGACCACCATCACCCACCTTTGCTCTGTGCTTTCCTTCTCCCTGGGGAGGTCCCTCAGTTCTGCTGGGGCCAGCTACCAGGTGAGGCTTCTGTAGGCCACAGCGAGTCAGGAGGATGCCAGACTCAGTAAGTCATTCAACAAACACTTGCTGAATGCCTGCTGTGGACCAGTCTCCTTCCAGGAGAAAAACCCTCTAGGTGCACTGCCACGCTGCCTAGGTTCTGGTCTGAAATGTAAGCAGTCCAGTACTGCTGGAAACATTAACCGGAGAGACCAACCGGGCTGTTGAAAGCCCAGGCATGTGCAGAGAGGGGGAGACACCTACAGTCTGCTGGCGCCCTAGTCGCGCACAGACCTGAGGTTTCCTCTTCCCCAGGTCCTTAAGTGATGGTGAAGGCCAAACACACAGCAAGATTGTCTTAGAGATCTGCAACGCTAGTGGACCAAGAAGTAATTCTTTCACCTCAACCCCAGTTTTGGTCTCTAAGTTGGCTTCCCTGGTGACCTGGAAGTGGGTCAAGCCTACAAGACTGGTTTTTCTTTCCATCCTATTGCACATTTACCATGTGTCAAATCAGATATATCCCATCGTTTCTGTTTCACAATAGCCCCAGCAGGCACACTATTTGTGGGACATTTCTATCCCCATTTTACAGATGAAGGCACTATAGATTCGGAAAGCTAAGAAACATCCTGGGGATCAGAGAGTGGGTAGGCTGGCTGCTGCTGCTGCTAAGTCGCTTCAGTCGTGTCCAACTCTGTGCGACCCCATAGACGGCAGCCCATCAGGCTCCGCCGTCCCTGGGATTCTCCAGGCAAGAACACTGGAGTGAGTTGCCATTTCCTTCTCCAATGCATGAAAGTGAAAAGAGAAAGTGAAGTCGCTCAGTCGTGTCCGACTCTTCGTGATCCCATGGACTACAGCCCACCAGGCTCCTCTGCCCGTGGGATTTTCCAGGCAAGAGTACTGGAGTGGGGTGCCATTGCCTTCTCCAGGGTAGGCTGGCACTGGGGTTCAAATCCAGGTTCATTCAGGACCTGAGTTTTCATGACTCAGTCCTGAATAAAGCCCTTCTAGGGGTGCCCTTCCTCCGCACCCAGTATCCATCCTCCCCATGCTGCCACCCCCCAGTTCAGAGTGGGTCTTCTTGTCCCCACAGTCATGCACCACTGTCCTTGGGTTAGAGTCCTCACCCCTCCAGAGCTGACCTTGGTGCTATCCTCATGCCCCTCATCCCTCCACAGTGTGCCATTCACAGAACTCACTGGGAATATTGTCCCTGGGAGAAGTTCAAGATGCCCTTTCTCTTCCTCTCTCCCAAAAGCTCCACACCCCTTTTCTCTTCCCTCTAATTTGTCTGTCCTGTTCTTCCATGTTGGTGGCATGCCCTCTCCCCCAGTCAGGTTCAGAGGGTTCCATCAGATTTTTTTCTTTACGATTGCAAAATAAATGCATGCTCACTATGTAAAACTTGGAAAATAAAAATGCACAAAAGCATAAAAATCACCGTTAAGTATACCTAGGAGAAAACCACTGCTTCCTTTTCAGTCTTTGTATCCATATCTACTTAATAGTAAATGTATTTGTGTTTCTATTGCATTTAGGACTCGTCACCTGCTTTTTAAACTTAATTGTCCTTTATAAACATTTAACCTGTTATAGGTATTCTACAATAGCAGTTCTCAAACTATTTGAATTGAAAACACCTTTACTCTCTTAAATTACTGAGGACTGCAAAGAGCTGTTGCTTTACATGGGTTGTATCTGTCAATATTTACTCTATTAGAAATTAAAACAAAAATCTTAAATATTAACTTATTCATTTTTAAATGTTAATCTGTAAACAAGTTTCATGCTAAAACAATGTATTTGTATGAAAAATAACTATTTTACAAACAACCAAATTTTAGTGAGAACAGTATCGCTGTCTTCCAACTTTGCACATTTCTTTAATGTCTGTTTTAACAGAAGATAGCTACATTTCATGTCTTCTGTATTCAGTAATTGCTATCTATTGTTCTAAGTATATGAAAAAATACAGTCTATATAAAAAATACAGATATGTATTTGGGAAAAATAGAGGATTTTAATAACCTTTTCAGATAATTTTGGATATTCTTATTTGATACTACTCCAAAACCCCAAAAGTAGTAGTTTCTTAAAGGTTAATAACAATATAGAATCTGAGACAAACTGATTTGGTAACATCCATTAATCTATATTTTCATTATTTTTAATGGATTTATAATCTCCCTTAATTTTTATCCATTATTTTGATGGACGTTTTAGCAATGCATGATTTGATATAATTACTCATTGGTTGTTTGTGTCACGCGAGTGTATGTTCCTCAGTTGGTCTCCTGGGTTTTGGAAAATAGTGGTTCACTGAGTTATACAGATCTCCTAATCTTCCAAATGTGAACTCCTTTCATGGTATAATCAGGAAACTACATTTCTGATATCCTGGATATCGGCAGAGGTTTTTAAGTACTGAGAAGTTTCCAAGCTCATAGTGGCAGATAAAAATTTCCCAATACTGTAATTTTTGGTTGAAAGTTCAAATTTATCATTGGCAACATAACATCACAGTTACTTTTCTTCAAGTGACAAGTTCATTTCATTCCTTTTCAAGAAAAGGTCCACCCTGTTCTCAGGGCTGCATTGTGACTTTCCTGGGCCTCAGGCATTCTTACCTTCTTGGGCTCATTTAAAAACAAAAATCCTCCAGCACTGGTGTAAAGGCAAGTATATTAGCATGAAATATACAACTATGCCTAGTGGGTACACAGCGGAGTGTGAACAGTTCAATCACAGTTCATCTGTCAGGCAGGCTCACCTTCGCCATAAGGAATAGAGCCAAGGCCCACATGACTTTATGGGACCATGAAAGTGTTCCCATTTCTTTAAAATCAGAAGAAGAAAATGAAATTCACTTCTTTTAGATCAAATAAAATATTTTAATATATAACATTCATATATTTGTCCCTATGCCAACACAGTTGTAAAATAGAATCTTTATATCTTTGTATAAAGGAAGGGGCCTGCAAAGACAAAAGTGCCTGGAGCCCATGAAAATATTAACATAGCCCTGCTGTCCACAGTAGTTTCTAGTAAAATGGTGTTTCGTGAAAAAAGCATCTAGTTTAGCCCACAACTCAATCACATAAATGCTTTTCCTTAAGGAAGCCATCCTAGTTTGTTAAATAGCTGAACATGAAAAGTGAAAGTGGTTCAGTCGGGTCCTACTCTTTGCGACCCCATGGACTGGAATTCTCTAGGCCAGAATATTGTAGTGGGTAGCCTTTCCCTTCTCCAGGGGATTTTCCCAACCCAGGTTTTGAACCCCAGGTCTCCCGTATTGCAGGTGGATTCTTTATCAGCTAAGCCACAAGGGAAGCCCAAGAATACTGGAGTGGGTGAAAGTGAAGTCACTCAGCCGAGTCCGACTCTTTGTGACCCCATGGACTGTAGCCTACCAGGCTCCTCCCTCCATGGGATTCTCCAGGCAACAGTACTGGAGTGGGTTGCCATTTCCTTCTCCAGGGGATCTTCCCAACCCAGGGATCAAGCCTGGGTCTCCTGCATTCCAGGCAGACACTTTAACCTCTGAGCCACCAGGGAATCTTCCCGACCCAGGAAGTAATTCACATATACTTCTCATGTGGTCACAGAGAACATTATAAAATGTAAAGTATGTCCTGAAGGGTCGAAATCAATAAAATTAGTAATTTTTACTGCTTTATTGTGCAGAAGGAAACGGCAACCCACTCCAGTATTCTTGCCTAGAGAATCCCCACGGACAGAAGAGTCTGGAGGGCTGCAGTCCATGGGGTCTCAAAGAGTTGTACATGACTGAGTGACTAAACAACAATTGCTTTATCAAAGACATTCTTAAATTAACTACTGTTTTTTGTTTTTTTTTCTGGCAGTGCTTGGCAATAAAGGATAAAATGATTATTAGTACAGTTTGGTGTCATTGCTGATATGTGCTAAGTCATCAGCAGTTTTACCCACAATTGTTTTTGCACCACTGGTGCAAACACCAAGACAATGAAAAGCTAAATATTGTCTTAACATTATCACGAAAAGTTTGAATTTTGTGAACCCCTGCAAAGGGTCACAGTGACCTTCGGCCATCAGCAGACCCCATTTTGGGAACCACTATTCCAAACATCCTGGGCTGTACCATCACTTAGTTAACCAATTATTATTGGTTATTGCTGTTGTTACTGTTTTTCTTTCAGGCAGTTTTGCATTCTATTAGAAAAACCTGATGCATGTCCTTAGCAATACATCTTGGTGCACATCTGACGGCTGAAGGTTAATTCTTAGAAGTGGAACTGCTGGATCAAAGATCCACAGTTTAAAAGCTTTAACGCAGGTAGCCAAGTGGCCCTCCAGAGATCCTGGGACTGGGCTGGCAATGGGCAGGACTGAGCATTCCTGCATTTTCCCAGCACCTCTTAGCCCCGCCCTCACTATTCTCCAAGACCTTTGATGATCTGAGAGTCAAATGGTGGGGTGTCACCATTTCCCTGGTTTAGCTTGACCTTATTTGTGACCTTATTTGTGGGCAGGGAGAGGTCTCTAGTTAGTTCCCAAGCTTCTGATCAAGCCAAGGGGTGGGTGTGGGTGGGTGGGTGTGGATGTGAACAGGCACAGGTAGCAATCCCAGGAAAGAAAGAAACTGCTCTCCACCACCCTCTGCCTCCACAAGCAAACAGATGCACCACCGTCTCTTCCATTGGAGCCTTTCTTCCTTACCTTGATTACTTCAGAGATAAGTTGTCTCGCTTTGATCTGTAATTAGCGGCAACATCTGACTCTCAACAACCCTGTTCTCAACAATCCCCACTCCCTCCTGTCTTTGTTAAGCAGTTAATGCCTTTCTCTAAGAGAAGTACAGGTGAATATTTACCCTTGATTGAAAGTAACAAAGGGACCAAGGAAAACCATCCTGTGGTGTAGGAAGGGCTGTATTACCTTTTTCCAGACCGACAGGCATCTCAAGATTTAAATATTTTCCCACCCACCCCCAGGTTAGAGCTGGATTGAAAACATGGTTTGAAAAATTCAGGCTACCTGAAGAGCAGTGGTGCTCAAAGAGACCTTTGGGGGGTCCCTGAGACTCTTTAATGGGGTCTATGTGTCAAGACTACGTTTATAATAATACTAAGGCCTTATTTGCCTTCTTGACTGTGTTGACATTTGCACTAATAGTACAAAAAGCACTGGTGGGTAAGACCATGTCTTAGCATAAATCAAGGCAGTGTCCCAAACTGTTAGCAGTCATAGAATTCTTTAACACACACACACAGTTTCACTTAAGAATTAAAAGTGTCTTTAAATGAGCAGATTTTAAAATTTTGAAAGCTTGTGTCTGCCACCATGAGCTTGACAGCCGACAGCTTCCTGAACCTTCAGAACCTTTCTGATAATATTGCTGATGGTATTAAGTAATATAATTTTCTTATATTGTATTATAAAAATCTGTTAACATTGGGAAAAATCTTAAATATCTTAGAGATATATAATATAGTACAACTTAGTGAACTAATATTTTCCAAATGACTAATGTATGATGTTACAACATTATGCATTGGTTTAAAAAAATCCATCCAAAGTGAAAGAAAAACCAATGGGTTTAATGGCACAGAGGATGAAAAGTCCAGTGATATGTTTTAATATCACTACGTTTAAGAAACTACCATTTGTTGAGTTTGGATGTAGAATGAGAGAACAATATCTATAATTATCTGAAAAGGTTATTACTGGGTTGGCAAAAGAGGTCTTTCAGTTTTTTCTGTAACATCTGATGGAAAAACCCGAATGAACTTTTTGGCCAACCCAATGTAACACTCATCTCTCAACTACATTAAAAACAAAACAGAACATTGCATGGGAAAAGAAAACCACCATAATAGAGTCAGAAGACAAATGACGAACTAGAAGAAAATACTGGCAAAATATAACACACATAAGTTATTATCCTTATCTTAATCTGCTTAGGCTGCCATAGCAAAATACCATAAACTGGGTGACTTAAATAATTTTCTCAGTTCTGGAAACTGGCAAGTCCAAGATCAAGGTTTCAGTACAGGTCAGTTTCTGATAAAAGCTCTCTTCCAGGTCACATGGCCACTTGCTTTCACATGAATTTTCCTCTGTGCGTGTATACAGGGAGGGAGAGAGAGAAAGAGAGAGAGAGAAGAGGTTACTCTGGTGTCTCCTGTTATAAGGACACTAATCCTGTTGGATTAAAGCCCCATCCTTATGATCTCATTTAAACTTAATTACCTCCTAAAGGCCTTACCTCAAAATATAGTCACATGGGGGGTTAGAGCCTCAATATGAATTTGGGGGCAGGGGGGAGACACAATTCAGTCCATCAGTTCAGTTCAGTTCAGTTCAGTCACTCAGTCGTGTCCAACTCTTTGCAACCCCATGAATCACAGCACGCCAGGCCTCCCTGTCCATAGTAGTCATATAAATGTATCTTCGGAAAACTGGGGGAGAAGATTTAAAATTCTATTGAAAAATGCTCAAATGATACAATCAATTAACAAAAAGAAATAAAAATGGTGTTTAGACTTCTCTGGTAGTCCAGTGGTTAAGAATCCACCTGACAAGGCAGGGGACTTGGGTTCAATCCCTGGTCTGCGAAGACTCCACACGCTGTGGGGCAACTAAGCCCATGTGTCGCAGCTGCCAAAGCCCACGTGCCCCAGATCGTGTGCTCTGCGAGACGGGAAGACACTGCAATGAGAAGCTCAGGCGCCACTAGAGCAGTCCCTGCTCGCTGCAACTGGAGAAAGCTCGTGCGCAGCAATGAGGATCTAGCCCAACCGAAAATGAATAATTTTTAAAATGGTGCTTCAAATATGACAAGATGTTCGACTTCACTCATAAGAAAACTATAAATAAATATACACCTAGATATTTCTCACTTATCAGACTAACAAAAGTTCAAAAGCTTGAAACTGCATTCTGTTGGCACAGCTGTAGGAAACAGGCTCTCATACATTCCTGGTAGACATACAAACTATTACAGACCTATGGAGGGGAATTTTACAATATTTAATAAAAGAATCTTTGCATTTACCCTTAACCAAGCAATTCTGCTTTTAGAAATTACCCTGAAAACGCACCCCAGTGATACAAAAATGCCTGCTCATGAGATTTTTCACTGCTTCATTATTTGTAATTGCAAAATACTGACCAATATCTAAGTATCCAGGCATATAAAATTGGTTGAATCAACTTTGATACATATACATAGTATACACTACACACTGTAAAAATTAAGGATGAAGATCTTTATGAACCGATCATGGGGTGATTTCCAGGAGATATTGTTAAATGAAAAAAACAAAGAACAAAGGAGCATATATAGTGTGCTATATTTTGTATAAGAAAGAAGGAAAACAAAGAAAACATACATGGGGGCTTCCCTCGTGGCTCAGTGGTAAAGAATCCACCTGCCAATGCAGGAAACATGGATTCAGTCCCTGGTCCAGGAAGATTCCACATGCTGCAGAGCAACTAAGCCCGCACCACAACTGCTGAGCCCCTGCTCTGCAACGAGAAGCCAGTGCAGTGAGAAGCGCACACCACAACTAGAGCTTAGACTCTGCTCACTACAACTAGAGGAAAGCCCACACAGCAATGAAGACCCAGCACAGCCAAAATAAATAAAGGAAAAGAGTTAAAGGAAAAAAAACATACATATATCTCTACAAATAGAAATGAGCATGCATGCCTACTCAGTCGTGTCCAACTCTTTTGCAACCCCATCGACTGTAGCCTGCCAGGCTCCTCTGTCCATGGGACTTCCCAGGCAAGAATACTGGACTGGGTTGCTATTTCCTTCTCCAGGGGCTCTTCCCCACCCAGGGATCAAACCCATGTCTCTTGCATTCGCATGCAAAGTGTTTACCATTGAGTCACCTGGGAAGCCCACACAGAAAACACAGAAAGGATAAACCAGAAAACAAAGAACATATTTAGCTATAAGAGATAATGGGTAGAAAGTAAGAGAGATGGATAAAATTTCTCTGAGTATATTTTGCATACTTTTGGCTTTTGAAAGTATGTTAGAAGAGTTCTACATATTCAAAAACTAAAATTATTATTTATTAGAATGAACAAGGAGAACATTCCTAAAACTGAAATCAACCTAATACCAATGAACTCAACTGTGTTCCAAATGAATACTATAATCATACTGAATGCAGATGGCAAAGAAACAATCAACTTTCCATGGTGGCTCAGTGGTAAAGAATCCGCTGGCCAAGGCAGGAGACACAGGTTCAATCCCTGGGTCAGGAAGATACCCTGGAGAAAGAAATGGCAACCCACTCCAGTATTCACACAATTGCACTCATCTCACACGCTATAAAGTGATGCTTAAAATTCTCCAAGCCAGGCTTCAGCAATATATGAACCGTGAACTTCCAGATGTTCAAGCTGGTTTTAGAAAAGGCAGGGAACCAGACATCCAATTGCCAACATCCGCTGGATCATGGAAAAAGCAAGGGAGTTCCAGAAAAACATCTATTTCTGCTTTATTGACTATGCCAAAGCCTTTGACTGTGTGGATCACAATAAACTGTGGAAAATTCTGAGAGAGATGGGAATACCAGACCACCTGACCTGCCTCTTGAGAAATCTGTATGTAGGTCAGGAAGCAACAGTTAGAACTGGACATGGAATAAGAGACCAGTTCCAAATACAAAAAGGAGTCCGTCAAGGCTGTATATTGTCACCCTGCTTATTTAACTTATATGCAGAGTACATCATGAGAAACGCTGGACTGGAAGAAACACAAGCTGGAGTCAAGATTGCTGGGAGAAATATCAATAACCTCAGATATGCAGATGACACCACCCTTATGGCAGAAAGTGAAGAGGAGCTCAAAAGCCTCTTGATGAAAGTGAAAGAGGAGAGTGAAAAAGTTGGCTCTTATACACATCTAGATGTGTATAAGAGACAGGTGCAACTGTTTGTCTTTGGGATACAGAAACGGGAGNACGCTGGACTGGAAGAAACACAAGCTGGAATCAAGATTGCCGGGGGAAATATCAATAACCTCAGATATGCAGATGACACCACCCTTATGGCAGAAAGTGAAGAGGAGCTAAAAAGCCTCTTGATGAAAGTGAAAGAGGAAAGCGAAAAAGTTGGCTTGAAGCTCAACATTCAGAAAACGAAGATCATGGCATCTGGTCCCATCACTTCATGGGAAATAGATGGGGAAACAGTGGAAACAGTGTCAGACTTTATTTTTCAGGGCTCCAAAATCACTGCTGATGGTGACTGCAGCCATGAAATTAGAAGACACTTACTCCTTGGAAGAAAAGTTATGACCAACCTAGACAGCATATTCAAAAGCAGAGACATTACTTTGCCGACTAAGGTCCGTCTAGTCAAGGCTATGGTTTTTCCTGTGGTCATGTATGGATGTGAGAGTTGCACTGTGAAGAAAGCTGAGCGCCGAAGAATTGATGCTTTTGAACTGTGGTGTTGGAGAAGACTCTTCAGAGTCCCTTGGACTGCAAGGAGATCCAACCAGTCCATTCTAAAGGAGATCAACCCTGGGATTTCTTTGGAAGGAATGATGCTACAGCTGAAACTCCAGTACTTTGGCCACCTCATGTGAAGTTGACTCATTGGAAAAGACTCTGATGCTGGGAGGGATTAGGGGCAGGAGGAGAAGGGGACGACTGAAGATGAGATGGCTGGATGGCATCACTGACTCGATGGACGTGAGTCTGAGTAAACTCTGAGTGATGGTGATGAACAGGGAGGCCTGGCGTGCTGCGATTCATGGGGTCGCAAAGAGTCAGACACGACTGAGCGACTGAATTGAACTACAGATAACAAATACACCTAGACATAGGAGAAACTATTTCCTGTGACCTCCTCCCTTTCTCTGTACCTCACCACTAGTGCGGTATTATCTCTTGCATTGTCAATTGCAGTAGCCTCCTAGCTTGTTCCAAGTAAAACTTCCAAGCTTGTTCCTATAGTGAACAAATACTGGTTACTGTTAGTTGGAGTTTATAAGTAATCAAATTATTTACCTTCAAAATTATGATTACAGGGTGGCAGCAAGACAACTTACAACAGCTTCCTGAAGGAACCTTCTTTATGTTGGTCAGAGCAGCCTGCAAGTATTATGCACCCGTATAAGCCCACAGGTAGTGATGCTGAGTAAGGCTCTGAGGCTAGGAGAGTCAATCCTCTTTTTTTTAAATTTTGGGTTAATTTTGGCTGCACCGGGTCTTTGTTGTGGCATGCAGGCTTTCTCTAGATGTGGCATGGGTGGGTTTCTCGTTGCAGTGCACAGGCTTAGTTGCCCTGTGGCATGTGGGATCTTAGATCATAGTGGGTTCTTAGACCAGGGATTGAACCCATGTCACCTGCACTGGGAGGTGGATTCTTAATCACTGGACCACCAGGCAAGTCCCAGAAGTATCCTGAAAAATTATGTTTATTAACATAAGATCAAGTCACTAGCCCTTGTAGGCTGGAAGAAGCCCAGTGTGGTTGACTTACAGAAGCCAATTAGTATCCTAGATAAATAGTGCCACCTTGGAAGCTTTGTGTTGGTCTCTGTCAGTATTTACTTGAAGATTCAGAGACAACAGTAGCTAAATCAGCCTTGATTAAGTGGGAGTACGTGATACTGGGCCTTTTCATACCCTACAGCTTTGCCAATGTGCCTATACAATTCACATACTTATTGTGCTAATGCTGAGATGGTCAGTATGTGGCTAACGTCAACCAGCCACGTCATTCTGTCTATTTGGATGTTAAGTGTCTCTGCCAAAATGAATTCTTTTTCATGGACGTTGACATTTAAAGCAAAGATCTTCATACTCTGTCTTCCCTCCTCTATATCCATCTATATACTTCTGCCCCAGATCTTGCTGCAGTCAATCATCTAGTCTTTTTAACACACTGACCAACTGGCCAGGCCATTTGCCACTGCCCATGAATTCATATATATTCTCATTTTGAACCACTTCTCCTTCCACACAAGATGGATGGATGATCACGTTAGTATCTGCCCATTAAGAAGATTTTCCTTGCGACTGCCTTTCAAAGTTACCCCTCAGAATGGCCGTAACTGACTCATAAGCCAAATGGGCTTTTTCCACTTGCTTCAGCGGGAGCCACCCCTGTGCTCCACTATGGCCATAGATACGAGCTGAGTGAAGAATGCTGGTGTAACTGCAGTAGGTAACAGGAGCTTCTGGTTACCTCTGCACTTATTTTGCTTGTGTCCTCTGATTCTGCTTAAGCTTGATCCCAGGTGTAATCTTTCTGTCTTATGATGTCTTGGTGTTAGGCTCATCTGACTTTATGACTTGGTACATTTGACAGAATCCAGTCAATGGTGGACAGTTCCAGATGCATAGTCATTTAGTGTCTCCTGGTCAAGTTTTCCGTGTCCATCATGGCCCAGTAGCATACCAGAAGCTGTTTTCAAAAGGCTTAAAATTCTCTGCTACAGCTCGTATATCCTTGCTCAAGATATTCAATAGCTTGCATTTGATTCTCCCACTGGGTCTTGCCATAAACATCCCACTGCTTCTTTTCCCACAACCGTCACCTCCACCACCAAGGGATCTGCAAGATGATATGATTCCAAACCTTACTTAAAAGTTGTCACCTGGTTATTGTCCAGAGCAGTATTACTAGGCATGAAATGTGCTGTCTGCAGAACCCAAAGAGGCTTACCAAGGATTGTCTTCCTTTAAGAAAGGGGATGCAAGATACAGTGATTTGTTTTTTCCATCTTAGGGGATTATGTCAGCATGCCCCTGACCTCTAGACCTCTGAATCTTCAGAGAGTTTATTTCCCATCCTCTGGATTGCATACAGCTTACCAAGACCTTCAGGGATAACCACCTCTTGTTCTGTCTGATCAGAGTGATGTCACATAATATAATTCTGGGGCAAAACTATAAATGTATGTTCCTGTCCTTTCTATGTGAACTACTTCTGATTCTTTAACATTTTTAATTGATATAATTATTAGTTTTTAGATGTACAATGTAATGATTCAATTTATGTATATATTGCAAAATGATCACCACAGTAAGTCTAGTTAATATCCATCACATTTAGTTACAAAATATTTTCCTTGAGAACTAATTGATTCTCTTTCTTGACTGGAATACAAAGAGACACATTTGTCAAATCAATGGCTACATACTATGTACTTGAGACCATATTAATCTGATCTAACAAAGATACAACAGCTATAATTGGGTCTACTATTCAGTTGAGCTTGCAGTAATGTACCACCATCCTCCAGGATCCATGAACTTCTGCAGGGAGCAAACTGGTGAATGAAAAAGAGGTTAAACAAGGACCACTACCTCCGGTGACATCTCCACCATTTCCTCATAAGATGCAATGTTAATAATGTTATTAACTTATTATGGCTAAATTGGAAGCCATTTCACTTTCCCATTTCTGGACTTTCAATTCTGCTCCACTGACTGAGAGGTCTATCCTGCCAGTATCACACTCTTTATTATAGCTTTGTAGTAGGTTTTGAAATATGGGCATGTAAGTACTCCAACTTTATTATTCTTTTTCAAGATTGTTTTGACTACTGAGCCTTTATATTTCCAGATGAATTTTAGGATTAGTCTCTTCATTTTTGCAGAAATAGCTAGGATTTTGATACTATGTTGAATCTGTAGATCAATTTGGAGGATACTGCTATCCTACCAATATTAAATCTTCCAATCCATGAACATGGGACCACTTTCCATGTGTGTAGGTCTTCTTTAGTTTCTATCAACGATTTTGTAGTTTTTACTATACAACTTTACACTTTGATTAGAATTAAGTATTTATTCCTTTTGATGCTATTTTAAATAGAACTGGCTTTAAAATTTCATTTTGGGGAATGTTCATGGCTAATTAAAAAACAGATTTGTTGTGGATCTTGCATTCTGCAACCGTGTTGAACTTGTTTAGGAGTTTGCATGTGTGTACTCTTTAGAATTGCACATGTACAAGTCATTTCATCTGAGACTAGAGATAGCCTTAATTTTTCCTGCTCAATCTGGATAACTTAGATTTTTCTTGCCTAATTGACTCTTACTCAATGTTGAAGTGGTGAGAACAGACTTTCTTGTCTAGTTCCCAACCTCAGGGAGAAATCATCCAGTTTTTCACTATTAAGTGTGATATAAGCAGTCAATTTTTTTCATAGATGGTCTTTATCAGATTGAGCTTTCACCGTCATGTTTGAAAGATCTGACAAGGCAGAACTGATAGCTTTTTTCTCTTCCAGCACTCTATCATTCTGTGTTCTCCTTGTTTCCATTAAATGAGAAGTTGGCTGTAATCATTGTTCTCCTGGATGTAATGTGTCACTTTCCCTTGGCTACTTTAGGACTTCTGCTTTACTGAAGTTTAACAGTTTTCCCTTGATCATGCCTAAGGGTGGTTTTCTATATGTCACCCTTGGTTCCTGGAATTTCCTCATTCTGTAAATTTATGTCTTTCCAAATTTAGTGAGGTTCTGTCTCTATGTCTGCACATATTTTTTGTGAGTCCCATTCTCTTTCCTGCCTGGAACGCCAAAGGACTCTAAAGCTTTCTCTCTTACTTTTTTCTTCCATTTTTTTTTCTCTTTGTTCTTCAGATTGATAATCTATTAATCAATCTTCAAGGTCACTTTTATTATACCAGCTTCAATATGTTGTTAACGTCATTAAGTTCCCAAATTTTTCAATACTGTACTTTTCAGTTCTGGAATTTCCATTTTTTTATATAGTTTCTATTTCTCTGCTAGAGTCCCTGTTTATTCATTGTGTGTATATAAACATATAATGTTTGTATATATATTTATATATATACATAAACAATGGCTGATTTAATGCTATTGACTACTAACTGCAACATCTCAGTAGATAGAACTTGCAGTCGGTATCTATTGAGTGATTTTCTTTTTCCTTAAGTATGAGTCATAGTTTTGTTTCTTCAGATTTCTAGTTGTTTTATCATTGGGCTGGGTTATATTCATTTACAGAGTGATTTTTATCCCAGAAGGCAGCTGATTTGAGAGGGCTTAATTTCTAGTCTCTTTCTTCTTCAGTCATGGACAATGGCTATAATTTCTGCTCAACTCTTTCAGCTTTTAGCTGATGCTTTGTTTCACCAGGAACTCTGGATTTTTCTCCACATAATTTTGTTTAGCCATTAATCAAAGATTTTGACAGATTCTATATGCAGGTTTGGAGACATATTTTCTGGGGCTCTCTTGCTTCACATATTTTTCATCTACCTTCTCTCTGGCTACTCTGCCAACCTGGAACAGTCCTTTTACACCATAAGCCAACAGACGGTGGCTCTTTACTACTTAAGCTATTTGGAGTTGTGGGGATGTCCTCAAACAAAAAGTCACAAACACACAAACATCACCTATTGCACTTCACTTTTCTTTTTTCCTTTTTCAAAAGTAGTTATTTCTGTCTTTGGGAGGGTTAATCTGACCATGGTAACTCCACCATTATCAGACTCATAATACTGATTTTTATGTTCATCTTGTATTCAGCAATCTTGCTAAATTCCTATTTGTTTAAATTTGTATTAATACATTTTTGGGACTTCTCTGGTGTTTCAGCGGCTAAGACTGTGCTCCCAATGCAGGAGGCCTGGATTCAATCCCTGTTCGGGGAACTAGACGCCACATGCTGTATTTAAGACCAGTTACAGCCAAATAAATATTTTCTAAAATGTGTACATTCTCTTGTATTTTCTACATAGACTATTATATTGTCTACAAATATTTATGTTTTTCTTCCTTTGTATCCAGTTAGCATAGCTCTTTTCTTTTCCCCTAATTATGCTAGCTATAAACTCAAGTACAATGCTGAATAAAAACGATAGATAATAAGTATCCTCATCATAGTCTTGACCTTCATGGTAGTGCTTCTGAAGCATCACCATTCAATATATTTTACTGTAGGTTTGTGATAGATGATCAGTTAAACAAATCTTTAATTTCTCTTTCTGCTATTTCATTGCTGGTGTATAGAAAGGCAACAGATTTCTGTGCATTCATTTTGTATCTTGCAGCGTTACCAAATTCATTGATGAGGTCCAGTAGCATTCTGGTAGCATCTTTAGGATTTTCTATGTATAATATCATGTCATCTGCAAACAGGAAACAATCCCATTTACCATAGCATCAAAAACAATAAAATACCTAAGAATAAATCTATCTATGGCGGCAAAGGGCTTCCTTGGCAACTCAGTGGTAAAGAATCTGCCTGCAATGCAGGAGACGCAGGTTCGAACCCTGGACTGGGAAGATCCCCTGGAGAAGGAAATGGTAATCCACTCCAGTATTCTTGCCTGGGAAATCCCATGGACAGAAGAGCCTGACAGGCTCCCAGAAGGATCCCAAAGAGTCATACACGACTTAGTGACTAAGCAACAATAAGTGAGGCAAAAAAAGTCCAACACTCTGAATACGGTAAGACACTGTAGAAAGAAACTGAAGCTGACACAGATGGAAACATAGACCATGTTCTTGGACTGGAGGAGTTAATACTGGTAAAATGACCATATTATCCAAGGCAATCTACAGATTCAATGCAGTACCCATCCAATTCCAATGGCATTTTCCACAGAACTTTGGCACTGTTGAGCACTCCCTCCCCTTTGAAACTCTTCCTACAATTTCCATTCCTAATCTCCTTCCTAGTTTTGACCCTATCTCTCCAGCAATTCCTTCTCCCTTTTGTAGATTCTTCTTCCTTCAGCCTTTAAAGGCTCATGTTCTCTGTGGCTCCATTATTAAGTCTTGTCTCACTCTACATGACCTTTCTTGGCGCCATCATCCACTTCCACGACTTCAATTACCACTTTTAAAAGAACGTCTCCCAATACATAGTTCTGGGCCAGAGCTGTCCTGCTGTTTCTCTCCCTCTCACATCAGATGTGATCACAGTGACTTCTATCTAGTGAGTTAGGCACTCAATAAATGTGTGTTAAATTTAAAAAGTTCTCAGCTGCCTGAATAACTTGAACGATAATTCAAAGACCAGTTTCAGTGTTGGAGAATATGCACAATTTGATAAAAACTCAACCAGGAAATGGTAGCACAAATGAAGTATCACCTTGGAAAAGCTGCAACCCAGGACTTCCCTGGTGGTTCAGTGGTTAAGAATCCGCCTGCCACTGCAGGGGGCATGGGTTCGATCCCTGGTCTGGGAAGATTCCACATGCCACAGGGCAACTAAGCCCATGTGCCACAACTATGGAGCCCATGTGCCTACAGCCCGTGTTTTGCAGCAAAAGAAGCCCACACACCACAATGAAGAGTATCCCCCACTTGCCACAGCTAGAGAAAGAATGCTCACAGCAACGAAGACCCAGCACAGCCAGAAATAAATAAAATCTTTTTAAAAATGAAAAGCTGAAACCCATATCAATTACAGATTTTTAAAAAATTAACATGTATGCTCAGAAGCTTAACACTACCAAATACCACATGGGTACGAGGAAAACTAAGCTATAATTGTTCTAGACAAAAGGCTTATTCATTTTCAAAATGACTCTCTACTGTTCCTCAATCTGGCCTCCTTTTATAAAACTGATTTGCTATAACTCTGGATCTCTGTGTTCATTTTCCTAAGACCTCTCCAGCCATCTTTGGGTCTTACTATCCAAGTTAAAATAAAATTTTATTAATTCCAATTTATCAGCTCTCCCAGCATGTGAAGCATTAAACACAATCAGGCATCAATATTTATTAACACAAGACAAAGGAAACACATTCGATGAGTTAATAGAACACTGTCCAGCCAGATGTTAAATTTAAAAATGTATATCTAGTCTAATTTCAAATAAATAAAAAAAAACTTTATACATAATTACACAGTACTATAATTTGAATCTGACACTGGTAAATATCTTGACAAAAAATAAACAAAACAGCATTTAGGACTAAAAAATTATTCTTGTATCTTTACACTCTCTTCCTCTGGACAAATAACATGGCCCATCTACATATACCTAAACCAGAAATGTGTGAATGATAAAGAAAAGGCCTATTGTGTATCTGGAGTGCTGCAGCTTGCTCCAAATACTCTCACATGAAAGCAGACAACAAAAAACAGCTCTAAGGCATAAACCATGTTGGAGTTGGAGGGTGAGGTGATAACTCCTCATTGCTTTAGTCTGGATATTCAAGGAAAGTAATTTATTTGGCCAAGATATCGAGCACCATGCCTGGGGCAGAGACCTTAACAACACAACAACAACAAAAAACCTAAGGCCTTGGGCCCTCTGTTGATTCAGCAAAAGCATTAAGCAAGCATTGCCCAGGGACTAACATTAAGGAGACGCTCAAATGACCAACAGACAGGTGATGGTCCCTCAGCCTGAGGCAGCACAACTGTATCAGGATGACCTGATACAGGGGAGACAGGGGCAGGAAGGAAATGAGTGGCTTCACTGATGCCGTGAGCATGCTGGTCAGCCCCAGGAGACGGTATTTGTCCTGAGGCAGTCCCTCCCTGATCTTCCCTCCTTACTTTGGCTGAGAGGCAGAGAGGTTCAAAAATTTTCAGATGAATAGGTTCTCTCTTATTTGAAATGAGGGTCTGCTATTCATTTAGGTCCTCCCTCCCCCCTACCCAGGCATGAAAAGCTAGACAGAATGTGCCCCCAAGTTCTGGCAGGGCTGTTTCTATCAATAATGGCCTTTGGGGTCTGTCTTAATTGCCAGTTCTACCATAAAGGTTCTGCTTTAACATGGAAAGACTAAGAGCATTGTGTCTTCAAGAGAGTTTTCTTAGCAAGTCTGCAACGGACTAGGCATTGGATCTGCAGATGATCCCACAAACACATCTAAATTAACGACTAGACTCTCTTCCCCTTCCAGAGGAAACTTTTCCCCAAAGACACATCTTAGCATCTTAGCTTTCTTTCCTCCACCAGCTTATTCTGGCTTTGGGGGATAGACAAAAGATAAAGCAGCCACAGGGCAGAAAGCAAAAAGATAACAATAAATCAGAGGCCTGAGGAACTACCAAACTAGATAATTAGCCCCTAAATAATTGGGCATGAGATTAACGGAATATTTCATTTGAAGGAATGAGTATAGATCCACACCGTCCAGTATGGTAGCCAGTAGCCACTCGTGGCTACTGAGGACTTGAAATACGGCTAGTCTCAAATTGAGATGTGTTTAATACACACTAGATTTCAAAGATATAATATGAAAAAAAAGTAAAATCTCTCATTAATAAATTTTTATATTGATCCCACATTGAAATGATAGTACTTCTGATATATTGTGCTAATAATATATTAAAATCAATTTCACCTGTTTCTTTTTACTTTTTAAAATGCAGTTACTAGAAATTTTTAAATGACAGACATGGCTCACATTTCATTTCTAGCAGACACCCTACCTTGTGCAGTAAGAATTCTGAAAGCAGCCTATAGGACAGACTCTGTCTTTTATATCTTTTTCTTAGAACTTGTGGATCACGGAGATAGGAGATCCTCAGGATCTCCTGCTTTGATTAGTGACTCATTAAAAATTCTTTCTAAGAAAGTTACTTTCCAAATAAGCAGGCTGTTTTCTCTGCAGACCAAACCATTGCTAGTCACTGGGACGTCTAACCCCAATACAAGTGCTTTTTTCCTGTACATCCTAGAACCTTTCCCATCGTGTAGAATGGAACATCATCCAAAATGCTGAAGAGAGATCTGGAACTGGAAAATGTCAAGGTCTTGCCTCTGTGGAGAACGAGTTTGGAGGAAAAGAGGATTAGGTAAAAGGAAGTCAGTAAAGCGGCTCAGAGTCATGAGCCTGGGTAAGGGCAGCCCCCAGGAGTGCTGCCGTGGCAAAGGGTCTGGTCTTTCCATTATAAACCTTATCTTCAGGGTAATTACAAGTCTTAAAAATTGTTTAAAAACATATTTAGTTTACATGATGTTACAGTGGGGTAAATAATATGTATTATTAAAATAGTCTAAATAAATATTTACACAATAGATCAGAGTGGGTCAAAGAGAACCATTCTGATTTAACAAGTTAACTCTGTTCACTTTGAGTTTTTTTTTTTTTTTTAATTTTTAAAAATATTTCTGTAAGAAAAAAAATAATAAAGTTCAACTATATTCAAATACATAAAGTATCAGACCAAAGAAAGGAAACCGAGCCAGAGGCCATACTCAGTCCCAGGCTCCATCTGCTCAGCCTGGGCACCACAGTTATTTCAAAAGGGTTTCTTGCATACATTAGACTTCCCCTATTTCAGCATAAGCCTGGCTGTTTTGGCAACCCAAATTGGTCAGTTCTGAGACGTGGAGTTATGAGGCCTTAATGCCTTTGCGTGACTGTCGATCCCACTGCCTTCCCAGCCTATTGCTCTTGTTCTTAAATCCCTGCCCTCGTGAACTGGAAGCACGTAGGATGCTCTTCAGTTCTCAGAAAAGAGAAGCTATATGTGTAACTGCAGACACAGTATACAATGGGCCAGGAAAAGAGGAAATTCTAAATTCTTGTATAGTCACTCTACATGTGAAAGATTGTTTCAACACTGGGGGCAAGAGTGAGTTATTGTGGTTCCTTAGAACTCAGTAGGATCTAATGAATCTTAGCTTCTCCTAACATTTTGATTTTTCAACTGAGATTTTTCAGTTTGTAGAAACAGGCTGAGTTCTTAAAAGCTTAAGCTGATTCTGGGAATGCAAGCCTAAAAAACAAACATAGGCAGCTTCAGTTTATAAAATATACCAGCCAACAGAGACATAGTACAATGTGCAGCAAAACCTGCAAACAATTTGCACTTTTTAGTCATCTATTCAATTACACTGCACCCAGAGAATACCGAGATTCTCTCTCAGCGCAGCAGTGTTTCCACTTTAGTTGTTACAACTATACAAGCCAATTCTTACGTTTTTTAGCTGAATTATGTGTATTCCTATTTACATGTTTAAAACACTGGTCAAAATGTTTTACAGTCAAGAATTATTATATATAAAGTAATTCTCATATTCAGTGGGTTATCTGATTTGCTTATGGGTCAACTGAAAGTAAGCCAAGTAGTTCCATGTTAAAACCCGCAGTGTCTAACTATGGCAAAATGGCAAAATACAGTACAGAGCGGGGGACTGCGCAACTCAAACTACCCCCTTCATGTGAATTAACCGAACTCCCTTACAAAATTCTAAAACAGCATTAGATAAAAATACAAGTATATACAACAGATGAAAAAAATGCAACATGCATGTAATTGCTTTAGTAACGTGCTGCTCACGCTATGTCAAAGCTCATGACTAACAGATTGTTAACATTTTTTTCATTTGCCACCACAGAATTCCCCTCTCCTGCGTGTCCTGTGATGGCAGGGTCCCACAGGATGAGATGAAGGATATCATGTAGCCATCTCAGCTTATTTCACATCAGTCGTGGGTCTCCGGCTCCCGTGGTTTTGCAGGACGGTCCCTGCAATCCCAGGAGGCTGGTTACATGTTGTAGGCCACATAGATGGGGTCCAGCTGGTCAGCGAGGAAGCTGTCCCGGAGGTGCATCCTCTGCTTCTCTCCTCTGGAGTTGATGGGGATGACACCTGGGTCCACCACGACCACCACGCCCACGATGAGGTAATGCTCCTCCAGGACCACGTTTGTCACTAAAGGAACCAGATCCAGCGCCTCCTGTTCGGAGCCACACAGTTCCACAACCACCACGAGCAAGTTGGTCCACGTGAACACGGCACTGCAATTTCAGTGGCGCTCAGTTAATGTGGAATCTTTTACAGTGTTTGCCCCAGACTTACCCTCACTGCCCCGAGAACTGCCTTCTCACCTGGACCCAACCAGAAGGCTCTGAGCCACATGTGTAATGAATGGCCTTGCCCCTATGATAACAACTGATTGGTTAAACCATTTAAAATCTCTTGGCCATTTGGAAGTGGGACTGAAAAGTTGTTAGCTGGTCGCCTGAGCTGAGGATGTGTGGCCTGGAAGGTGCTGGTGTAGTACGTGTGCAGAGACATACAGGGAATGGCTTTTCAGGGAGGAGACAAAGAATGGAGGGGATGCCAACATGGCCCTAGAAAGCGAGGAGATGGTGGTCCCTGATGGCCTTTCCACCCCTGGTTTCTACCTTTCTTGAGATTTCAGAGCTGTTTAGAGACTTCTAGGAGCCTCTGAGATAACCAACGAGGTGTTCTTTCTATGACCTCTCTTTTGCTTAAAAGTTGTTTTGAAGAGAATTCTTGATATTTGCAAAAGAACAGCTTTGACTAAGATTGCTATCTATAATCTAACACCAAACAGGAAGGGAGTCGGCTGGCCTCGGAGCTCAGCACCCTACTCAAGTGTCTCTCCCGTCCTGCCATAAGGCACAAAGTCACCTTCCGTTCAGTGGGACTGCTAGGTTGGAAGGTATGAACTGACTTGTGTTGTGCAGTGTTGAGCTGCTTTAAAAATAGATTCCAATCATTAAAAAAAATGTACACGATATTTGGTTGCATCAAAAGTCAAATGCTTAGTATTAGGGGATAACCATGGCACCCAACTTTTCTGCACTGTTCTTATACTTCCTCGTTCAGGTCTGAGGAGAGGCTGACAAAAGCAAGACAAAGAAGCATTTGGAAAGCACGAACAAGCCACTAAAAGAACTGTGGCTACTTTGCACAAACTAAAAAAAAACCCGAGGAAGGACGCACCAACTAAAATATGAATAAAAAGAAACTGGGTGGACTCTGTATTGTCAAGAATCCAGGATGAAAGCCAACAGTTAAAAATTACAGAATTTCAATTGTAAGAAATTTTTAGTCAGCATAAGGTTGGATGGTTCTTTATCAGGGATAATGAAGGGGGAATTCCTGCCCAGACAGGGAACCTGGACTAGAAAATGTAATAATCCTTTTCATCTGCTGACCAGTTGATAGAGTATGAAGCACACTCTCACTTGATCCTCCTGATAAGGAAAGCAGCCACCGTGGCAGCACTGGGCCTTCCAGATGGGTCTTTTGACCCAAAAGTCATGGTTCTTCCCATTAGCCCCACCAACTTTCTAGAGGTGGATGATCAGTTAGGTCGCTTCCAGCGGTAAGATCTGTCATTAAAAGGACTCGGCCCCAGAGTGGGTGCACAGAGCCCGTCTCCACAGCTCGTTCCCCTGGAATTCCACATCTGTAGGTGTCTCTGGCACAGCTAGATGACTGAAGATCAACCTTACCTTACTGCAGCTGAGGAGAGACCTGCTCTGTGCAGAGGACTTACCATTCGGCAATGCTCCTGTGGATCCGAGACACTGAGGTCTCAATGTCGATGGGGTGGTACCGCAGGCCTCGTAGCTCCAGGGTCTCGTCCAGAGCGCCCACCACGTATAAGGCATCATGACGCTCTGATGGGGAGAGAAAGAGAAACTTAGTGTATCAGATGTACAGGTGTGACACACCCCTGGAGTTAAGCGCCCAGTGTTCAGACTGCCGCCATCACCTGGTGCCACTGCCCACCAGCTGTGTAACCCAGAGCGATTAACTTCAGTCTCTGATCTGGATTCCCCTCCGTGAAACAGGGGTAATAATAAATGGCTGCTATGAGGGTTAAATTCACGAAAGGGAGTTAGTATGATGCTTGGCTCACGGTAAGTGCTGAAGAGTATTTGCTGTTGTTCAGTTGTTAAGTCATGTCTGACTCTTTGCAATCCCATAAACTGCAGCACGCCAGGCTTCCCTGTCCTTCACTTTCTCCAGGAGTTTGCTCAAACTCCTGTCCATTGTATCAGTGATACCATCCAACCATCTCATCATCCTTCGCCCCCTTCTCCTGCCTTCAATCTTTCTCAGCACCAGGGTCTTTTCCAGTGAGTCAGCTCTTCCCATCAGATAGCCAAAGTATTGTAGCTTCAGCATCAGTCCTTCCAATAAATATTCAGGGTTGATTTCCTTTAGGACTGACTGGGTTGATCTCCTTGCTGTCCAAGGAACTCTCAAGAGCCTTCTCCAGTACCACAGTTCAAAAGCATCAATTCTTTAGTGCTCCGTCTTTTTTATGGTCCAACTCTCACATCTGTATATGATTACTGGAAAAATCACAGCATTGACCAGGCAGACCTTTGTCAGCGAAGTTGAATACACTGTCTACGTTTGTCATAGCTTTTCTTCCAAGGAGCAAGAATCTTTTCATTTTTTGGCCACAGTCACTGTCCACAGTGATTTTGGAGAATATTAGCTCTTGTTATTCTTGTTACTACCATGTGCCAGGAACTGTGCCCAGTGTGGGGAGTAAAGATGACAAAATATAAAACCTGCTCTAGAGATACTTGCCGTCTAGTGGGGGGAACACACACAACGGGTGTCCCACGGGCAGACAGCAGATGGAACGTGGCAAACCCAGTAACTAGAGTGTGGATGAGGGGCAAGGGGAACAGAGGACATCCCCTTCCCCTCCCCCGACTGCCCCCGAGCTCAGCTCAAGGGTTCAGAGAAGGAAAAGCTAAAGCCACCTAAGCTTTTAAAGATAAACAGGAATCAGCCAGATGACGGGTGGGGAAAGAAGGAGAGGGGAGGACCTGAGACGGAAAAGAAATGAACATATGGTCATTGCTTCTGGATGTCTTCAAGGCATCTATGGCGAGACTAGTCCTGGTTATTAATAGGCTTCTTATCCAGCAGAACGTGGCAGAAATTTCACTTTTTTTTTTTTTTTTAAAGATTTTATGCACACACTGTGCACACAAGGCTACTGGTTTGTGTCTACATAGAAAGAGAATGATTTAGCTAGGTCTACAGAATGTTTTGGGCTTTCCACGTGGCTCAGTAGTAAAGAATTCAGCTGCCAAAAAGCAGGTTTGATCCCTGGGTCGGGAAGATCCCCTGGAGAAGGCAATGGCAACTCATTCCGGTATTCTTGCCTGGGGAAATCTCATGGACAGAGGAGCCTAGAAGGCTACAGACCATGGGGCTGGAGTAGCAAAAAGTCGGACACGACTGAGCAATTAAACAGTAGTAACAACAGAATGATGTATTCTCAGGAATAGGAATAGTTCTGAAACATTTAGCAAAACAAAGTGCTAGAAGCTGTTGGAGTGAGGAGGGTTAAGAAGGCCGGTCACATAAGATGAGCTGATGATTATAGTAATAAAAACAACAGAAACACAGGAGCTAATGACTAGGGAAATCTGTATGCAGGTCAGGAAGCAACAGTTAGAACTGGACATGGAACAACAGACTGGTTCCAAATAGGAAAAGGAGTCCGTCAAGGCTGTATATTGTCACCCTGCTTATTTAACTTATATGCAGAGTACATCATGAGAAACGCTGGACTGGAAGAAACACAAGCTGGAATCAAGATTGCCGGGAGAAATATCAATAACCTCAGATATGCACTGCAAGGAGATCCAACCAGTCCATTCTGAAGGAGATCAGCCCTGGGATTTCTTTGGAAGGAATGATGCTAAAGCTGAAACTCCAGTACTTTGGCCACCTCATGCGAAGAGTTGACTCATTGGAAAAGACTCTAATGCTGGGAGGGATTGGGGGCAGGAGAAGGGGACGACCGAGGATGAGATGGCCGGATGGCATCACGGACTCGATGGATGTGAGTCTGAGTGAACTCCGAGAGATGGTGATGAACAGGGAGGCCTGGCGTGCTGCGATTCATGGGGTCGCAAAGAGTCGGACACGACTGAGCGACTGAACTGAACTGAACTGAATGACTAGGGAGTGCTTTCCGTGTGCCAAGTAGCGTTCCAGACACCTGAAGGCGTCATGTAATTTAATCTCACATCGTGTCCACGAGACAGGAAATATCATCACTCCCAATTCCCAGGTAGAAAGCTGAGAGACTGAGTGAGCTCAAGGCCACACAGCAAATGGCAGAGACAGGCTTCAAAACCAGGGCACCCCGCGAGGTGTGCTCCCCTGCCTCCAGGATGCCTGAGTCTGCCTCCCCGTGAAACACGGAGTGACTGCAGAGCCGGCCAGCAGGGAGCAGATGTAAGGGGCGAAGGAGAAGTGACCTGGCTCCATTCCAGCTGTTTAGTCCAGAGAGTGATGCATCAGTTCTTGATGTGTATGTATGATGCATGCAGTGTAGAGAGTTTTTAAATGGCCATTAATGGTGGCAGGAAGGTTGAAGCCAGGCCTCTTTACCAGGTAGACAGGCTTGGGGGCTGCTTACCCCAGAGCCCTGCCAAGCAGTCTTGTGAGCCGCCAAAGCGCCGGAGCGCTTAGCAGGTCAGCTCCCCTGCACGGCCTCCAGCTCGCAGGGCTTAGGAACAGAGAAACCGAAGACGCAACACCTGTCTCAGGAGCCTGTTGAGGGATGCAGGCAGCCCCACAAGGCTGCTGAGAGGCTGTATCCTGCCAGGGGCATTCACCCATCACCAGGCACGTCTCTACGACAGCCCGGCCGAACTATCCTGAGGTTCAGCTATCCTGATGCTGACACGAGGCCCTGGCATTTACTTCCTGGGTCCTCTTCACAGGACAAATTCTTACAGAAAAAGGAATATAAAGTCACGGGTGGGTTCTAGAGTTGCAGAGGGGGAATAATTCAACACATATATTCCACAATGCAAAGGCAAGTTGCAGAAGGCCAGCCTGTACTAGGGGCATCTGAAATGCGGACAAGGGGGAGGAGCTGGTGAAGGTACCTCCAGTGGCTGCTGTGAGCTCCGTCCGGCGGACAAAACCCAGGTATCCTGTCCGAGCCCAGAGGGTCTGGGCAGCATCCCCAAAGCTGAGGCGGGTGTTGAAGTGGTCAGCTTGCAGAGTCTCACTGTCGTAGATGGTATAATAGCCGCTGGCTGTATGGGGACTGTTCACCCAAATCTACAACAAGAAAAGGGTCACATTTCACCAGAATCAATTCAGTTCACTTAGCACAGATTATGTTGATTTTCTTAACCTCATTTTTATAATAACCAAAGAGGTGCAACAATGCAAGCAGCAGTAAATTCAGTTACTGAATTTACCAAGTGATGAACAGTACTTTACAAACATTACCCCCGTCAATCGTGACATACACGACATGACAATGCCGTCTGTACCACTGTCACTCCCATTTTACAAAGGAATACTAGAGTGTGTAGCCACTCCCTTCGCCAGGGGATCTTCCCGACCCAGGGATCGAACCTGGGTCTCCTGCACTGCAGGCAGATTCTTTACCATCTGAGCCACCAGGGAAGCCCGTAAGTAATTCACCTAAGATCCAGAAACTAAAAGACCCAGATCCCACCTGGAGGCGATGCTGCCTCCTTGGCTCATTTCTCAGTCTCTTTCAGAGTCTCACCAGCGCACTGAGGGATCATTTCTGTGCTTTGAAACTAAGTGAAAAAGCCCGCAGGAAAACACTATAGGGTATTTGGGTTTACAATGTAAACACAGCAATAGCCAACAACAGTAATAACACGAGTGTTCACTGTGTGACAGGCACTATTCCATGTGTATACAGATATTAATGCGTTTAACTGTCACACAATTAGACTAGGTAGGTGGCATTATTATTTACAGTTGAGGAAACTAGGCCCAGAGAGCTTGAGTAACTCGTGCATTAACAAGAAGCTGGTAACTGGCAGAGCCTGGTCATCTGGCTCAGTCACCTGGAGCCCTGCTCCCGGTTAGCCGTGAGAAAAGACAGCAGTTTTTTCTCAGAGATTCGGAAGGAAGAAAAGTTTAGTCTTTCCAGCGTTTTTATAAGGGCTTTCCAGGTGGCACTAGCAGTAAAGAACCTGCCTGCCAAAGCAGAAGACATATGAGATGCAGGTTCTATTCCTGGGTTGGGTAGCTTCCCTGGTAGAGGAAATGGCAACCCATTCCAATATTCCTGCCTGGAGAATCCCACGGAGACAGAGCCTGGCAGGCTACAGTCCATGGGTTGCAAAGAGTCAGACACGACTAAAGCGACTTAGCATGCACAATATTTTTATATTAATACAAAACTGAATATATTTTGGGATAAAATTTGTATAAATGTTATTTTTTAAAATATTTATTTTATTTGGCTGAGCCCAGTCTTAGTTGAAGCAAGTGGGATCTTTAGCTGTGGCATTCTTCATTGCAGCATGCGGGATCTAGTTCCCCGACCAGGGATCCAACCCGTACCCCCTGCACTGGGAGCAAGGAGTCTTAGCCACTGGACCACAAGGGAACTCCCTGTATAAATTTTAAAAATTCAGTATTTGTGGCTCCCTTTAGTTCCACTCCTTAATAGATGGGAACAGATGAGTTCATCCATTTTCCTCTTCAGCTAAGGGAATGTCAGTGGACAAATCTGGGACTAACTCTAGCTTGCGTGCCTCAACCTTCTCTCCATCCTGGTCTCCATCTCCCCTTCTGCCTCATTTCAGTTTTGAGGCTTAAAGAGAAAGTTGAAAATTCTCAAACATTCACCATGAGGGAAAAGCTAAACCCACAGCTTCCTGACTTCTAGAATGTGAGCCCTGGGGTCTTTCACTGCTGGCTTTTCTGAGTCAAGGGGAGAGTTACACATACCTCTCCCAGGTGAGAGTCTCCAACAGGCCCTTTGGTCTCTGGATTAACAATAACTACTTTCACTCCAGGTAAGATCTAAGAATCAAAGAGAAAACACAAAAATTGAGTTCCATCAGATCTCATGACCTCTAATAAATGCAGTTTCCACTTCCTCCCTCCAGCGAGGTGAGGGAGTACACACAGGCCAGAGCTGAGCCGGTACTCACAGGATCGTCCTCAGGGGACAGAAGTATGTATAACAAGATTCTGCCTCAAAACTAAACTAGGGAACCAACCTGTCTGCCATCCCCTCAAAGGTGGGAATCCGCAGACCAGTGGCAGCTCGGCGGGCGAGAGGAGAGACGTCACGTGCCCACATCTCCCTCGGAGGGAGAAGGAAGCGGCAGCTGCTGGCAAGGGCCTCTTCAGACACCCGTCCTCTATCCTAAACCTCTCTTTTCCCTGGGTTTCTAACATCAAGAAGCTCACACATGTAAGACCTCAAGGAAGGAAGAGGAAGGCCATTCCTGCTCGTGTGGGCCAGGCACTGCTCTGAAGTCCCTGAGGTGCTTGCCGCCATGGAGGCAGAGGAAGAGCTGGCAAGACAGTAAGGAGGTCAACCCGAATCCACCTGGAAGAGCTTAAGCAGAGGAGCGAAACCGGGATTCCCCAGGGGCTGAGCCACGATGGCACAGGTGTGCCTGGCCCACTTCTTTCTTCCCTGCGTTCTCCTTGGCCTTCCAGAATTAGAAGGGATGCTGAGGCATCATTACTCTCTCTTCAAAAGGATGAGAAACTTGATAGTTTATATATGGATTTGATCTGCTCAACGTGAGCAAACTTCAAAACTGCTATAGACTGAAATCTATACACCGAAATATGACCCCTAAAGTGATGGCATTAGGAAGCGGGGCCTTTGGGAGGAGGTCAGGGGTCTGCTCTCATGTGATCCATACCCTTATATACAAGACTCAGAGATTTCCCTGCCCCTTCCACCACGTGAGGACACAGCAACAGGACAGCCATCTGAGAACCAGAAACCCCTCATCAGAATCCGCGGGCACCTGGGTCTTGGACTTGCCAGCCTCCAGAAATGTGAGAGAGAAGTTTCTGCTGTTCATTAGCTGCCTGGTCTGTGGTATTCTGTTAGAATACCATAGAAGCCTGAATGGACCAAGGCAATAACACAATGTCTCCCTGAACAATTTAAAGTCTTATTCTCCTCTAAGCTATCACTCTCAAATATCTTTAATCCCTTCCCACTTTTGATTTCTCTTTCCACTTTATGTGTATGTCTTCCGTGTGTCTTAAACCACACCCCCCATCTGTCACCCTATCTCCCCCTTGTAATATTCATAAAGGTGGAATTGGCTCTGAGTGCTGCTCATCTCTTCACCTGGAGTATAATGAACATTGAATTTAGTTGGTTTGTCAAATAATATGTCGGTAGGATTTAAAAATAAAAATCTATGAAAATTAAGAAAGTTCAAATCCAGTGTTCTTCTTATTTATGTACCCATATGAATTTGAAAGTATTGGCTAAGTGAAAATTGTTGAATTATCTCCAGATGTCAATTCAGTCTTGCCCTGGGCACTAACATGTATATTATACGGCTTCAGGTTTTTCAGATTTCTATAAAACTGCTTCTCCACACGGGTGACACACACCTTCCCAATGGTTGACACAACAAATTACCTTTCCAGACTCTGAGAGGAGCAAACTCTGGGGGGCACCCCGTTCCACAAGACGAACCCTGTAAAAGAACAATATTTACTACATATGAGCCTTAAAAAAAAAAAATCCACCACAGCTGTACACTGTCCTCCCAAACCTCTACTCTGTTAATAGCTCTCCTCACATTACTGCAGTCTCTCCCGCTCAGCATCACTGACATTTGGGGTCAGATACTGGCAATTTTTGTGATGCATTATCCTCTGTGCTGTAGGATGGTTAGCAATGTCCCCGGCCTCTGCCCACTAGATGCCAGTAGCATCCCCTTGTCGGGACAGTCCACGTTTCCAGACACTGTCCTTTGGAGGGCAAACTCTGTCCAGGCTGAGAACCACAGCACTAGAGATGTTCTGCCCGTGCAGGCTGGGTCAGTGCCACGGGCCTCACCGTGAACACAGCCTAAGTCAGCGGGACCCAGAGACAGGTCCCAGAGCCCACAACCAGGAGCTCCCCTGGGACACAGCTCCAATTCACCTGTGGGCTGGTGAGGAGGAAGGCGTTTATTCCTGTGGTTCAGATAGAATGCTGTTTCAAAAAACCTACACTGTCTCATTTATCTTATCTCAGTTATTTTTAGACTCCCAGAGGATAAGAGTCTATCCATTTCAGTGTAATTTACGTCATATGTCACAAAATACTAGTATTACATTTTAATATTAAGGAAAAGTGCATCCACTATGAGAATTAAAGCTTTCCTCTTACAAATGTAAATCTTATTAGGTATTAATAATGAAAATTAGTTCCTTCCCTCTTTTTACCCTCCTCCCCACAAAGACACAAACAAAATGAATGAGGTGAGGGGGACAGCTGGCTTTCTTGAGGCAGAAATTTATATGCTTAGGAATGCTAACAGGAAACAAGCTTAACAATTCTACTTACCTGTCATGTCTTAATGATTTCAGATCTACGTATACAGTAGTTGGATCAGGCCCTGAGGTTCCCTGAAGAAAAATAAATCAGTGGGTTGTTTACTTAAAATTAGCTGAATGGCATTTCCATATTTACATTTTTAAATCAAGATATAGATAATTTAGTCACATACAGGAAAAATCCAAATTCTGTCCTGAATGCTCACCCTGTCTTCAACCAGATGGGCCAAGGCTGTAGTCAACACCTGAGAGAAGACTCCTGGCCAGCTTTCTCCTCATCTTTCTTTCCTTTCCTTCCCCAAGAGAGGAGGCTAGGGGCCAGAGCAGCACCAAATGGTTACCAGGGTGAGGCGGGTCCTCATCCCTGGACTCAAGGCAGGGAGGGGTATGACAGACCAGCATCCATGGGACTTCTAAAACCAACACTGGCCCAAGCTGGCAGCAGGGCACCCACAACAGGGCTCCAAGGTGAAAGCCTTGTGATGCTGCTCCAAAGTCACCCGACCCAGACACAGAGGGCCTGAGCGTGTCCACCCAGCTATGCCACCTTCTTTGACTCTCACCCTTGTCCATGCCTGTATTTGCCTTATGAATTTTCCAAGCTATAGAAAATTATATTCCACTCTTCTGTTATTTTAGCCTCCTTTCTATTATTTACCCACCAAGATAACATGGCAAAATTGCTATCTGGCTAAAGAAGAGAACACAAACTTATTTGTGCTTCCTTTGCCAAAAAAAAAAAGCCCCCACAAAGGGTAATATACAAATGAAATTCAAGTAGGATTCAGAAATCTTGACTCATGTCGAGGACCATAAAACCACTGAGAGTAAACATTTACATTAGCGCTCAACTGCTGGGCATGGCTCCAAGAGATTGGCACCTAGAAACGTGGTGGTTCTACAGGACAACCTTGTGAAGGACAATACTATCATCTTCATTTTACCAATGGTCAAAATCAGGCACTGCTGCTGCTGCTAAGCCGCTTCAGTCATGTCCGACTCTGTGCGACCCCATAGACGGTAGCCCACCAGGCTCCCCCGACCCTGGGATTCTCCAGGCAAGAACACTGGAGTGGGTTGCCATTTCCTTCTCCAGTGCATGAAAGTGAGAAGTGAAAGTGAAGTCGCTCAGTCGTGTCCGACTCTTAGCGACCCCATGAACTGCAGCCTACCAGGCTCCTCCATCCATGGGATTTTCCAGGCAAGAGTACTGGAGTGGGGTGCCATTGCCTTCTCCGAAATCAGGCACAGTGAAGTCCAAATAAAGAGCCCAGAGGCCCTCGGCGGTTAAGCAGCAGCCTATGCTCTGAGTTCCCCACACAAGATATCATGACAGTCACCTGCAAACATATTGCTACGTTGACTCTGGATCCAAAAGTGGTGCTGACGGCCCGTGGGGAAAGACCGATGTCCTTGAAGAGCTTGGAGAAGGACTGCTGGAGGGCAATGCGGGGCCGCTCCTCAGCCACCACCACACATGTTCGGATGCAGGAGAGGTTTATTCCCCGGGTCTGTAAGACACCACGTTGCGGGGGTGGGGGGCGGAGGCGGAGATCAGTAGGGTCACAGAACCACTGGATAAGCAATTTCATTGTCCTACCTCTTTGGTCAGGAAAAGCCAAGGAACTGTGTGCTCTCATCTCACATACCCAAAGAAAAGATATACCTTTTGGGAAAACACCCAGAATTCCTCTAAAGTCATTACCCACAGGTTGATTTGCTCATTCTCTATTTCTTTCCTCTTTCGCCTACAACTCTTAGGTTTTTCAGCAATATATTTTTAATTCCTCTTCATTTCTGTACCTTAGATTTCTATTTCAAAATGGAGAGATGGGACAAACAGAAAAATAAATTTAGCAACACTGAGATCTAATCTTGTCTCTTTTTTTCATTCTTAAGGTCATACTTCTCTATTAAAGAAAATTCGGTGTTTTCTGACTTTCTCATATGCCACTTAGACATATGATCACTGGATACACTCATGAATGAGTGAACCTTATCTATGGAGGAGGACCCAATCTCTAACATCCTCAGGTTGCAAATTCTATTAGGAAAAATCCTCTTTCAGTTCACAGTTTCTGTTCATCTTCACATAAAAGTCATTTCTATTCAGCCTCCTAACCAGCTTTACCTTCTTTTCCACAATGTGTGAATCAGATCAAACTCTAAAAGAGTGCATTAAATTAGATAGTGAAAGAGATACACCTCCTGAGGTTTACAAATACCTGTTTGGATAGAAAAAAGCAGGCAGGTGTGTCTGGCCAGCCCTACAAGGTGGGGCATCGCCACGCCTGGAGCATTTCTTCTGGCTCCTTGTTACAGCTGCTTCTTACCTTCAGCGCCTCCACCTGGTTTCCAAGCCCTTTGGTGCAAAGCTCCATCACAGAATAGGAGCAGAAGGTGTCTCTTATTTTGTACTGGTTGACCGTGGAGAGCCAGAGGAAAAGATTGTTTTCCAACTCCATAGGAGGAATTAAGATGGACTGGTGACCTGAATAGACACTGCAATGAAAAAAGGCAAGCACTAACGCGATCAGTTCATCCTAGAATACCATCGATTCAACAAATACTTACTGAGCACGAAGGACAGGGGAGGGTCATATTAGGTATAAAGGCCTGAGAATCAGCCTGGTTCCCATTCAACTCACACGACACAATAACTACAGAATGAAGCAGACTATGGAAGGTGGCCACTGAGATGCGAATAAAGGCTATCTCGACCACAGAATGAAGAGCAAGTCCTTCAAAGCGGGCGGGTGTTTCATGGAGTAGGTGACAGCTGGGCCAGGCTTGAAGAATGAGCAGCAGTCTGACAGTGGCTGGAGGAGAGGAGGAAGCTGGTGAGAGCTCTCCAGCAGAACAGTATATGCAAAGGCATGGAGATATAAAACTACATGATGTGTTTAAGGTCATCAGAAATAGTATTCCAGCGTTTGCCTGGGGAAGTGGTGAGAAGTGAAGGCAGAAGGGCCAGGGTCAAACTGTGAAAGTCCTGAACAAGAAAGAGTTTAGAGTCTACCCAGTAGACAGTCACTACAGCCTGAAGTTGGGGTAAAGCTAGCTACATGAAGGGGGGGATTAGAGACATGAGTCACTGAAGGCTGACAGGAGAGGCTGCAACGGTCTAGGTGAGAGAGGATGAAGGCTTGAACCCCACCAGCACACCAGGATACAAAGGAAGGAACGGCAGGGTCTCACACCGTACGCACAATCTCCAGCCAAGAAACCTCAACTTCCTAAACCTTCAGTATACGTCAGAGTCACTAAGAGTCCAAGAATCGTCTATTAAAAGACACACTGGACAGGGGCTTCCCTGGTGGTCCACTGATTAAGACTCTGTGCTTCCACTGCAGGGGGAATGGGTTTGATCCCTGGTCGGGCAACTAAAATCTCACAAGGGAGTGACTTTATCTATGGAGGAGTCCCCAATCTCTACTATCCCCAAGTTGCAAATTTCTATTAGGAAAAATCCTCTTTCAGGTCACAGTTTCTGTTCATCTTCCTATAAAGGTTATTTCTATTTAGCCTCCTAACCAGCTTTACCTTCTTCTCCACAATGTATGAACCAAATTAAATTCTAAAAGAGATTGGTTTCTTCCCCCTGGCAAGGCCAAAAAAAAACCAAACCTGGAATTGTGGTCTTCACCTCTGGAAAACTCGTTAGTACATGTAGGGAAGCCTCATTGATTTTTTTTTTTTTTTTAATAGACCCCTAGGTGATTCTCATGTATAGGTAAGAATAATGGAGACAAAGGATATGACATTTAATTGGATGTGTGACATAAAGATACAGAGTTGAAGATAAAGTCCAAGTTCCTAGCATGGTTCCCCAACTGGATGACTCCATCCTAAGAAGGAAGGGAACACAGAAGGACGATGCTGAGTCACAGGTGTCTGTGAAGCACTCCTGGAGATGCTCACCAAGGAGGTGCAAATGCAGGTTGAGATGAGGTCCTTGGGGGGAGAGTGGAAAAGCTGGGATCCGCTCTTCCACAAGAACAATCTGGCCAACGCGCTACCTTCCAGCCACATGCTGTCACCCATCTCACTACAGTCCTTCCTGCCAAGCCTAGGGGGTATGTTCTGGCTGACACAGCGTGCCATTCACCCACATGTCGTCCTTCTACTTGGCTCTGATTCTAAAATGAGGACGGATGACAGGATGGAGCACAGGAAAGGTAGAAAGATCACAGCCCTTTCGTCTGAGGCATAAAACTAACAGAAAAGAAGGAATGCAAACAAAACCAGACAAACGTCAAAGATGCACAAATTCCAGGAAATATCAGCATTTTACTGAAATTTTACCAAATTAAGGGAGCACAGGATGGGATGGTCACAGCCTCAAAGATATTCCCATGCATTCTGATTCTTTGCTTTTTCCATGCCTACCTGCAGAGACACCAGAGGGCAAAGCCAAGTCCACAGTAAGGGTCAAGGCAGATGGCAATCTGCCGAGAGGAGTACAACTCACACTGGAGCTTGATGGCTCTACAGAGAGCATTGACCGCAGAGTGGGACATCTGGAAGGTAAGGAACACGGAACAGGATGGAACTGGCATCCCACAGGCAAGAAGAGCAGCTCTAATGATAGATTTGATAAGCTTCAATTCCCTCCAGCTTCTCAAAATGACGTATCTTTTGTTGCTTCAAAATGCCTCATCTAACTCAAGTTAAATCTATCTGTTCACTTGTCAATATTGAGTCTTATGAAATATGTATTTATGATTTCATACTGGCTTTAAATGTAACTTGCATTATCTATTAGTGTCTATGCTACGTTCAGAACACTTCGTAACACAAATTCCTTGGGATAACTTATTCCGGAAAAGCCAATGCTTTTATTTAAATATAGCAGAGGCCCTTGATCCTCCGCCTACTGGTCTCTGGTACGACCAACTGGCCTCTCCATCTGAAGTCCCCAGGGCAGTGATCATCTCTATTTTTTGCAGACCTGGCATTTCACCAGCCTCTAGTGAAAGTAAATATATCCCGACTACTCTACCTTCACTCCTGTGAGCATGCCAGTTGTGGAGACACTAAAATCAAGATAGGCCAGCATCTCAGGAGTGGGTGGTTTATAGAGCTGAGGTAACCGTTTCCTGGGTAAATCATCTGCAAAGAAAAAAGAAAACCCAATGTCAATCACACACGTTGACAACAAGGTCCTACTGTGAACAGGGACTATATTCAATATCCTGTGTCCTGTGATAAGCCAAAATGGTAAAGAATACATACACACACACACACACATATAAACTGAGTCACTCTGCTGTAACAGCAGAAACTAAACACAACATTGTAAATCAACTACACTTCAAAAAAACCTGACACGCTGGAACTCAAAAACCATTGCTATTCAGTTGGTCTTCTGTGGCTTTGCTAGAACCACATTTAGCTTCTGAGATTTGCTAAGGCTTAGGGCTTCTAGCATTTAACCAACCAGCTCACATATATCACTCCTGGAGTGATGGGTTAGGATTGAGGGCACCACTAGACAATATAAACAAGGAAACTACATCAGGTAGATGTATTTAGCAGAAGACTAGTGAGCGGTACTATAACATAGTAGCCGAAAACTGGCTAAAGAAGCAAGTTGCCAGTGTTCAAATTCCAGCTGTGCCACTTGTCAACAATGTCGTCACCTTGGTGTTATTTAACCTCTTTGTTTCTGTTTACTTGTCTCTAAAGTGGTAATAAAACATGCCCTCACTGAACTGTTAGGAAGTTAATTCACATAAAGCACTTTAAAACAACTCAAGAAGCTTTACTTGTTATGCTGGTTTCAAGTTCAAGTTTGTTATTTAGTTTAGTACAGAGTATAGTAATCACAGTCTGCTTTAAAAGCTGGATGGTTTTTCTCCAAGTTAACGTGACAAATTTTAAAAATGACAATTTAGAACTGGGAATTATTTCCCTTTGCTCTTTTATCATACCTCTCCTCTCTGTCCAAATCTGTATGTGGAATCCAAGGATATCAAGGATGTCTCTGGCCTTAGCCATGCCTCCTTAATGGCTCCTTTGGCCTCCAACCAAGAAACGATTCTGACTCTTACTTTTCAATCTCTGTGTCACTGGGCACTCATCTCTGGCCAAACCAAGATTGTCTCTACCACCTTCCACCCAGCTCCGTGCAGGGAAGAGCTGCTCCAGCACTGAAAGAAACTCTTCTGTTGTTTGTATCACAGCACACATTTCAGGTCTTCCTGAAACGTGACTGGGTCCAATAACCACCATAGATTATCTGCATCCTTAACACCAATGCAATCCACTTGTGTTGAATACTATATAAATGACTGCTTACAGTTAAGCATCTGGACAATAGCCATAAATAGATGTCATCCCTGGGTTTACATCCATATTAATTGTTCTTGAGGTGGATACTATGTAATACTTACCTGAGAACTGGTAGGGAGGAAATTAATGGTTAAGCGACTGGGAAAGGAGCCAAACTGACTGGGTTTGAATTTCAGCCTATTGGTTCGCCAAAAAGTTCATTCGGGTTTTTCTATAACATCTTATGCAAAAACGCAAACGAACATTTTGGCCAATTCACTACCTATTTAGCTTCCCCGTGCCTCAGCCTTCTGATCTGTAAAATGAGGATACAACTGGCATCTATCTGATAGGGTTGGTATAGGAGGAAATGACGTTATACGTGTTAGATGACTGCCACACCGTGAGGGCTAAATAAATTTAGATGTTGCTATTATGATGATTGTGTGCTGGTGCTTCGTATGATGCCATTTAATCTCTACAACAACTTGAAGCAGCTACGAGTAACAAGAGGATGAGGATTTATACATGTCTGCTCGACTCCAAAACCCGCACTCCCCTCTCACTACCATCTCCAGCCACCCTAGAGTCCCACCGCCTTCTTTAGTATAAACACCATTTAAATTCATACACCTTATGGTTTTCAAAGTATTTTCATATTATGTTGCATTCGATATCCCCAATAAATATGTGAGTTATGCAAGGGTAGGTAGTATTTTAATACAGGCTAATCTCAGCCAAGGTTATACAAAAAATGAGGACTGAAGCTTGAACCAGAACGAGGCCTGCTGACTCCGAGCCCAGTGCTATTCCAACTCTATCACATCTGGAAGTCAAAGGTCAGATCTTCTGAATGCTTTATGCAGCCCTGTATGTCTGGGGTCACATCTGTTTGATGATGCCAAGAGTATGACAGGAAGACACGTTTTGTTTCCAGAGTTCGAGCACATTGTGATCTGCTTCTTTGGATCTGGCTGTTGCAGCATCCAGTGCTTTGGTAACTCAACCTGAGTGCGTATTAAGTTTTGCATCTGTCTTAGCAGGTGGAATGGGCTGCAGCGGAAGAGCTATGTAAACACCTTTGGCATGACAATCTAGGAAACCTGAGGGAGTGAATATTCTTGCTCTCACAACGACCCTGGAGAAATCTCCCTTTCACCTGTGTCGATGATAGTTGGCCAGGTTTTCACGTCCACGGCTGCTGCTGCCTCTCGGGACCTTAGTAACCTCATTAGGGTCTGTGTGGTGAGAATGCAGGCTGCTTTGCTGACCTAAAAGACAAATGGACAAAAATAAGCACCAGGAAGCTTAGCCCTGTGTAGCACTATAGGCACTGGTTGCGGATAAAAGCAACTCGCACATCCAACTGGGACAGGGCAGTACCAGCCTTTCAAAGAATCCACACAGGACAATGGAAATCAGTATTCCCCTTATGTTTGTTCTGAAAATACACTGAATTAGAATGATGGACTTGTTCACAACACAACTTACTATTTACAACAGTGATTCTCAAATATTCCATGGTCATAATCTCAGTATGGACCCCAGGTCTATTGATTTCATGAAGACCATAATAAAATAGAAACATGGATTTCTGTGGTACGCAGGGAATGAGAGGTGTCAGAGGCTCATCTCTGAAGCAGGCAGTGTTTGCAACAGTCCAGGGAGTGGTGAACTGCACTGGACCTAGAAAACATATCCTGAACTTGGTGGACTCTGCGCGCTCACAGGAACCAAGCTCTCCCACACATCTGCACGTGGAAATGCAAAGTCACCGGCTTCCCTTACTACTCAAGCCATGCCGGTGGAAGCAAACTCCCCTCCCTGCTGCCCCGGCCTACTCTGCACACTGTAACCAGAGTGTTCTGCTGAACTCAACTCTGTAGAAAAATCATCTGTGGTGAATGTGGCTTCTATACTGCAGGTTCCAGCTGCTGACATAGCAGCAGTTCTTAGAGAAACAAATGTTACCTCAATTGGAATTTTGCAATTTGCTTCAAAGTACATTAGGATATGATACAATACAGATTTCTTTCACTGTCTTCAATTCTCATTTCCTACAGAAACATCTATCACTTTCAGAGCAAGATCTGGACACCTTTTTAATAATATACCAAATGATTTTGTAAGACTAAACCCCCAAAAAGTGACCTTACATCAGGAGAATTCAGTTTGGCATCTAAAATTATCCTGGTCGGTATGCAGAAAAAATATTAGAATTTTTGTAAGAAAGAAAAAAAATAAGTTTTATGGAGAATTACTAAATGGCACCTTCACTTACTTCCTTAATGTTTATGATAAAAACATAATCCTGTATCTCACCAAAAACAGCTTTTCCATATTTCTTCACTAAAAATGCTGGTCACTGTGATCAGATAAGGAAAAGGAGGTACTTTTCAGGAGTTAGATTTGACTTCCTAACTAAACTAAACTGGAAAAGAGTAAGGATCCTTAGTTGTCTGACTTGGGGCTTTATGAGATGCGGACAAGGAAAGTTATACCAGGTACTTACATCAACAATCATGCGGACAGTGGGCAATGTGGCTGTGAGGTTCTGAGCATGAGGGGGTCTGACAGTCACAGGTATGCACCCCGCGTACAGACAGCCATAGAATGCAGCGATTAACTCTATGCCTGCAAGACACAGCCAATTAGTGGCCTGGTTTGTCACTGAGAAAGCAAAAGGCAGAGTTTCCAAACCTAGCTTATTAAATTGTGTGCCAGACAAGTTAACTAGACCAAAATTTAATGGAGACATTATCAGAATATTTATTTATTTTTAAAGAAAAAAATAAGTTTTTTTGGCTGTGTGGCATATGGGATCTTAGTTCCCTGATCAGGGATCAAACCCATGCCCCTTACCTTGGAACTGTGGCATCTTAACCACTGGACCACCAGGGAAATTCCTAGAAATTTTTTAACTTAAGAAGAAACTGAAGGTAAAAGAAGGAAGCATATAAAACAACTTAAGAAGGTATTTTGACATCACTACTTGATATTATTTAGGAAAAAATAAGTGCAGAGATTAGGGCTGTTTAAGCATCTGAGCTTTCTCTCAATCTTAAGAAGGCCACTATGTTTTAAGAACAATCAGACCCCTGAGATGTCACTTCCCTGGTGGGTGCAGGTTTTAGGAAGGCAAAGCATCACTTGATACAAAGCCTCTGCAATATAAGGACTCGGCGGGTGGCCCCCTCGGGCAGCGCTCACGTCCATCACCGTGATTAACTGGTGGACAGAAAACAACCTCCCAGAACAAAGCTGTTCTTAACAGCTTCTAAGAAATCTTAGTATCAATATAAATAGAAGAGCAAGTAAGAATCACTGAGTACAATGAAGTAAATGGGATAAAAGACCACAGAAGCCTGGATGTATGAGTAGGTTAGGTGACCACAGACTAAAGAAAGGGACATCTGAAATAGTCTGCCTAAAATTCTGAATACACCAGACTGTCATCAAATAATGGAGTCCCTCTTGCTGTGAAGATGTTGCTGAACTAGAGTGTGGAAGATGAAAGCAGTAAGAATCGAGGGACAGTAAGCACCAATTATTATGTGGAGAATGCAGTCACAGTTCATGCACAACATACTTTTGGAAACTGGGTGAACAGTTCCTGAGCACTCCTAGAAACAAACAGTCTCTTTCGAGTGTTTCCAAAAGTCAAGAAATCACCATTCACTCATTCAGTATTTAAATACCATACTAAGCTAGACAGTGGAAATGCAAGAGTAAGTACAACAGGCTCGGTCCCAGCCGGAACCCCCACATCACACAACTCTGGAGGGAGGGGTTGTCTGCATGGCAGCAGCCTCTGTGCACAGCCCGTGTGGTCACGTGTGGTGGCCCTGAGCTCCTGTCCTCTTGGGGTCAGCAGTCTAGTAACACAGCTTGTCCAGTCTACCGAGCTCACCAGGTGGATAGAGCAGCACCACGTTGTCTCCCGCGTTTAGATGCCCCTTGTCACCAAGAATAGCCGCAATCCTCTCCGCTCGCTTATGAAGCTGAAGGCAGCTGGCTGTGCACACTGTAGTCCCCTGGAACAGAAGCGGTATATGCAGGGTTGACACTCAGTAATGAAATACCACGGTAACAATATGGCCAATTTGACATTACATGAAAGGCGTGTGCCTTGCTAGATTATCTTTAGTAAGCCATCAAATTTAGTGAAACTTTCCCAAGCACCGAAAGACCTGTGAGGTCTTACTTTTTCTTTCTCAGTGTTTGCAAGTACTGAGGGACTAACAACATTAACTCAAACCAAACATATGTATTTACAGTCTTTCTTCGGTGGCTCAGAGGTTAAAGCGTCTGCCTGGAATGCGGGAGATCCAGGTTCGATCCCTGGGTCGGGAAGATCCCCCTGGAGAAGGAAATGGCAACCCACTCCAGTACTCTTGTCTGGAGAATCCCATGGAGGGAGGAGCCTGGTAGGCTACTAGTCCATGGGGTCGCAAAGAGTCAGACACGACTGAGCCACTTCATTTATGTAAGGCAGCTTTAAAACTATATAGCAATTTTTTTTTTTTTAATTTAAGTAAAGAAATAAAACTAGAAGGAAAATAAAGAAAAGTAGGATGAAGGCAGGAATGAGGTCAGGACACTGGCTATGTGGTCAAATACATTTGCTGTGAGAAAAACACAAGTCAGGCTCCATGTATTCTAACAGCAGAGATGGAAATGAAAACAGTAACAGTGAATCTGAGTCTGCTAGCTAACAATAAAGATCTTGAGAATAATTTCTCCCGTGGGTCTTCATAAATAATCCTTATTGTCAATTCAAGTTTTACTTAGCTGGGCTTTTGAACCCCTGTTCCTTTGTAAATATAACACCCAAGTGGGAACGCGCAGAAGATCTGAATGTGCAGGTTAAGAACCAGCCTGATGTAAAAAAGACCACTGCCAGCAGCTCAAAGCACCCCATGGACGCCCTCACCAGCCCGCTCCTTCCCTCCACGTGCTGGGGCTCAGTCGCATGGTCGTGTCTGACTCTGTGACCCCATGGACTGTAGCCCGCCAGGCTCCTCTATCCATGGGATTTCCCAGGCAAGGATACTGGAGTGGGTTGTCCTTTTCTTCTCCAGGGGATCTACCTGACCCAGGCATGGAACCTGGGTCTCTTGTGTCACTTGCACTGGCAGGCAGATTCTTTACCACTGTGCCACCTGGGAAGCCCCCTTTCCCCCATCAGTTCAGTCGTGTCCAACTCTTTGCGACCCCATGGACGGCAGCGCGCCAGGCGTCCCTGCCCATCGCCAACTCCCAGAGCTTACTCAACCTCATGTCCATCGAGTCAGTGATGCCATTCATGGGGGACCACTATCGTGATGTTTTAATGTTAGTGGCTTTCTTTTTCTTTATATTTTTTTTACCACCTATGAAGTATTTGATTTTCGTAGAATTGTGCTGTACATATATATTTTGTGCTTTACTTCTCTCAACATTCTATAAAGTGTCATCTAGGCTGTGGCCTCTAGGTGTGGTTCATCCGTTTTTGTTACTGCACAGCATTTAATTGCCAGAATATACCACAGTTTACTCATCCATTCTACTTCTGATGGACTGTTCATTCTAATACACACTGGTGCACAAATATGTGAGTTTTGGTCAGGTACTGGGTATGCCTACCTTACAATTGACCAGATAAAATCAAACTATTATTTATCTATACAGTGCCAATAGCACACCATCTCAATTATTTAAAAACTTAATTTTTAAAAACTCCCACTCAGTACTCTTGCCTGGGAAATCCCATGGGTGGAGGAGCCTCGTGGGCTGCAGTCCATGGGGTCACTAAGAGTTGGACACGACTGGGCGACTTCACTTTCACTTTTCACTTTCATGCATTGGAGAAGGAAATGGCAACCCACTCCAGTGTTCTTGCCTGGAGAATCCCAGGGATGGGGGAGCCTGGTGGGCTGCCATCTATGGGGTCACACAGAGTTGGACACGACTGAAGCGACTTAGCAGCAGCAGCATGATAAAAACAAGTTTACTGAGCTAGTTTTTTGAAAAATAACTTTTAAGTTTCATGAATATAAAACAGTAGGTGTTCAATATAGAAAATTTGGAAGATACAGATTAGTAAATATAAGCTGGAACCACTATTAACATTCTGGTGTGTATTTTCCTGGCTTTTAAAAACTAAGTATAATATTGCATATAAAAATCACATGAAACATTAAAAAATATATGTCATACTATATTATGCCAGAGGCTATACAATGCACTGGCTAAGAATGCGGGCCCTAAAGCCAGTCTGGGTTCAAATGAAGGTGCTAAATTCCTAGTCCTAGCCCTGGGCCCTGTGAACTCAGGCCAGTGATTTTATCTCTGTGCCTCTATTTCCTTAATCTTAAAATGAACTATGAAATGGCAAGCATCTAGGACAGGGTCTTCAGTAAGTACTCCATTATTCAAGTTTTATATTCTATTTTTCCTACTTCCACATTATGAGTATTTGCTGGGTCATCAACTATTCTTCTACAGCATTGTTTTTAATGACTGCATAGTATTTCATCATGTTTCTATGCCATAATTTATTTAGTCAATTGTCTACTGTTGGACAGTAAGAATATCCCTTTGGCTAAAATCAGGGTTAAATTCATAAGGCCATTTCTTACAATAGCCTTTTTTTTTTNTCTTCACAGTCCAACTCTCACATCCATACATGACCACAGGAAAAACCATAGCCTTGACTAGACGGACCTTAGTCGGCAAAGTAATGTCTCTGCTTTTGAAAATGCTATCTAGGTTGGACATAACTTTTCTTCCAAGGAGTAAGCGTCTTCTAATTTCATGGCTGCAGTCACCATCAGCAGTGATTTTGGAGCCCAAAAAAATAAAGTCTGGCACTGTTTCCACTGTTTCCCCATCTATTTCCCATGAAGTGATGGGACCAGATGCCATGATCTTCGTTTTCTGAATGTTGAGCTTTAAGCCAACTTTTTCACTCTCCTCTTTCACTTTCATCAAGAGGCCTTTTAGCTCCTCTTCACTTTCTGCCATAAGGGTGGTGTCATCTGCATATCTGAGGTTATTGATATTTCTCCCGGCAATCTTGATTCCAGCTTGTGTTTCTTCCAGTCCAGCCTTTCTCATGATGTACTCTGCATATAAGTTAAATAAGCAGGGTGACAATATACAGCCTTGACGGACTCCTTTTCCTATTTGGAACCAGTCTGTTGTTCCATGTCCAGTCCTAACTGTTGCTTCCTGACCTGCATACAGATTTCTCAAGAGGCAGGTTAGGTGGTCTGGTATTCCCATCTCTTTCAGAATTTTCCACAGTTTATTGTGATCCACACAGTCAAAGGCTTTGGCATAGTCAATAAAGCAGAAGTAGATGTTTTTCTGGAACTCCCTTGCTTTTTCCATGATCCAGCGGATGTTGGCAATTTGATCTCTGGTTCCTCTGCCTTTTCTAAAGCCAGCTTGAACATCAGGGAGTTCACAGTTCACATATTGCTGAAGCCTGGCTTGGAGGATTTTGAGCATTACTTTACTAGCATGTGAGATGAGTGCAATTGTGCGGTAATTGGAGCATTCTTTTGCATTGCCTTTCTTTGGGATTGGAATGAAAACTGACCTTTTCATGTCCTTTAGTTATCCATATATATTATTTCTCTAACCAAAAAGCAAATTTAAACTTAAGTTCACCAACAAATATATCTGGAGTATGATTTTTATCGGGCTGTAACTTTAACTGTAGCCAAGCCCGGGAGTGGACTGGGCAACAAGCTAGACTGACATCATCTCAGTGAAATGGAAGCACTCTAATCAATCCATGGGCTTAAAGAGAAGCCCACTTCATGCAAAGATGGAACAAGGAAGTCCCAAAGTTTTCTACCACAGAGAAATGGTTCTTAAGATTTTAACTGACTCTTCATTAAGATGCACAACATATTCCTCTCAAGTTCTATCACTATATAAACTCTTAATATTGTGTGTGTGTGTGTGTGTGTATCAGAATCCAAGGGACTGGGGCAGAAGGGGGCAATATGGGTAAGTCCCCTAAGAGATGTCAATAGATCCTCCAGTCTTCTGCCTGTTGGTGAGAAATACTGTTCTATGCAAAGGTCACAGTACTTTTAGCTCCTGACTCAGCCATTAAAGGGGCTTCCCTGTGGCTCAGACGGTAAAGAATGTGCCTGCAATGCAGGAGACCTAGATTCAATCCCTGGAGCAGAAGATCCCAAGGAGAAGGGAATGGTTCAGCCATTAAAACCCACAAATCTCAACAGACTCCTATAAGATGTATAACGTAAAAAATACAATACTCTGGTCATCCATCCATTAGAAAGCAGTAGTTAAATATATTCTTGAATAATTTTCAATTGGCTTTTTAGGTTAGAAAAAAATCAATTAAGTATGTGCTAAAAATTACTCTGGTTTTTAAAATGCTGACCTAAGGTCATTTTATTTCTGGTGGAAAACAACGAAAAGTCAAACTGAGCAAAAAATTACACTGACACAATGCATTCTGCACATGTGTAGATCTTGCAATTTTACATGGTTGTCCCTACTGTTCCTATCTAAATAAAGTTGACTTGATTGTGATAAAAAAGAGACAGTATTGAACGACACTTCAGGAGATCTCATTTCAGCCTTGAAATAACTGCACGATTTATCCTCATGTATCAAAACAAGGAGAAAGCAGTAACTCTCCCCTCAGAGTAGGCAACTGAAATTTTCTGAGGAAAGAAAGAGATCAAGAGTGCCTAAGATACTCTCACAATAGCCAGCTGATTAGATATGAAACTGAATGGTTAATACCTTGGCATTTAACAACATGAAGAGGACATGGTCAGGAGTTGTCTGGGCTCGCCACTGTAAAATCTCCGCCAGAAACTGGTGCTGGAATCATACGGCAGAAAAAAAGAATCAGGGTCAGCAACTTTTAAAAAGCTGGACAGTGCATCTCCCAACTGTTATCTGAAGCCTAGGTTCTGTCCTTGACTTGTCTATAAAAGTCAACATTTTTGGAACACTTACCTTCCTCACTAAATCATTCTCTTCAATTTGCCCAAGATCCCTTCCTGCAGCTTGTGCTATGCGTTTTCCTGCAACCAGATTCCCAACCATCACAGAAGCAGGGCCTACACCTGCAAGTTAAGAGCAAAAATCAAATCTCAGGAGATGAGAATTCAAGCAATGTAGCACCTTCCCCCAACAAGCATTTCCAGACTGACCAAAGCTGATTCAAATGTTCATTCAACCACACTGACTGAGCACCCTTCTAGGCACTGGGATACAGGAGCAAACAAGACCGCTTGTATTCTAGCGGAAAAGGCAACCAATAAATACATACACAAATAAATAACGTCAGGTGGCAGAAGTGCCAGAAAACAGGGCTACGGGAGAGACAGTCGGGGTTAGCGGGGGCGGAGGGAGGGACAGAGTCCAGAGCGGAGTTTTCACTCTCAGGAGGTGATGCTTGGTTGCATTGGTTCCTATTGATAAATAATTTTTATCTGCTCCAAACACAGATAAAACCCTAACGAGCAGGCTTAACAGTAATGAATATCTCTGTTCTGAAAAGAAGTCTGCCATCTATGAGGACTGAGAGTAAGTTCATCAGGAATATCAGAAGGGCTTTAAGTGAGTAACAAATCCACACTGTGGGCCACTGCACAGGACAATTGGTCTGGATTCTTCAAAAATATTTGTGTCTTGAAGACAAAAGAGGTTTGGGAGCTTTTAAGTTGAAGGACATGAAAGCCTGTGACCCTGACTGGATACTGAGTTAAAAAAAAAAAAAAAAAATCAGCTATATAAACAAGGGGAGATAAATGAATATTGGCTGTATATTATTAAATGACAGCATTAAATCAATGCTAAGCTTCTTAACAGGATAATGGCATTGTGGCTGATTAGGAAAATTCTAAAAGAATGTTTCTGTTCTCTAGAGCAGAGGTCCCCGGAATCTAATGCCTGATAATCTGAGGTGCAGCTGATGAAAATAATAATAGAAATAAAGTGCACAATAAATGTAATGCACTTGAATCATCCCGAAACCATCCCCTCGCCACCCCTGGTCTGTGGATAAATTGTCTTCCATGAAACACTGTCTTCCCTGGTGCCAAAAAGGTTGGGGACTGCTGCTCTAGAGATAACACAGTTTAAACATGTGGGGGTGAAGTGTCATGATGTCAGAAATTTACTTTCAAAGAGTTCAGTCTAAGAAAAATAACAATTACTGAATTTAGGGGAATGTATATGGGTGTTCATTACAGTATTCTTTTAACTTTCCCATAGGCTTGACACTTTAGAGAAAAAAGTAAAAACTCCCTTTCTCAAGAGGAAAAAGAGAAAACTCACCCTTTCTCAATAACGGTCACTTAAAGACTAAGATTCTAATGTGTCAAACTAAGAAGATGGCTAAAACTTAACAAAACTTATTGCCAGCTGAGTTCTGAATAATGCTGACTGTATGCTTGGATTCATATTAAATAATGTTTATTGCCAAAATATGTTGATTATGAATGCACTGAAACAGCTGGGACAAAAACTACTTAAATCATAGAAACTTTAAATCATAAAAACTTTAAAATATTTGGGGAAGTTGGGTAGAGAGAATAAGGGGATTCTTTCACTGTTTGGCAACTTTAAGTGAAACTATTCCAAAATGAAAAGTTAAAGAAAAATTTTAAACTTGAAAAAAAAAGAAGAAAACCATTACAGCTTAAAGGGTAAAGTATTCTCAATACTTTGCTGAACAGTTTTCATCTAGAAAGCATCTGTCCACTGAAATTTTAAGTATAATATGCAAAACTCTTTCCCAAAAGACTACTTAATAAGTTACAGATATATCCTGCTGAAGATAGCCTTTCTATATAGGTAGGAGTCAGAATGTATATGACTGTGTAAGCTGTCCAATCCTGGACTCACACTGTAAAGTTAATAAAGGCGTGACATTTTTTAAAAGTGAATTTTTCAGAGTAATTTAAAATGACAAAAATAATTCAGCAGTAATTTCTTGAGGTCCTTCTGTGAACATTTCTTGAGTCCATGTACTCATAACATGCCTTCTTATTCTCCCCACAAAATCCTGTAAATTTTCAGTGCCAAAGACTGCTGGTCATCAACTCCAATTCTATTCTCCTCTCTGCCTTAAAAACAGAACATCCAGGGACTTCCCTGGTGGTCCAGTGGCTAAGACTCTGCGCTCCCAATGCAGGGGGCCCAGGTTCAATCCCTGGTCAGGGAACTAGACCCCACATGCCACAGCTAAGAGTTTTCATGCTGCAACTAAAAAAAGATCCTGCATGCTGCAATGAAGGTCCAAGATCCTGTGTGCCACAACTAACACCCAGTACAACTAAATAAAGAAAAACAAACAAAAAACACAATCCCTGGTTTTTTGTTTTGGGGCTTTTTGGCTGCACTGTGCAGCTTGCGGGATCTTAGCTTTTTGCTCAGGGACTGAAGCTGGGTCTCAGCAGTGAAAGCAAGGAGTCCTAACCGCTGGACCACCAGGGAATTCCCCATAACCCCCAGTTTTTAGTTGGGCAAATGCCTGAAATAAAGACTGCATTCTTTTTCTGGCTGCGCCATGCAGTATGCAGGATCTTAGTTTTCTAACCAGAGATCGCACCTGTGCCCCCTGCAGAGGAAACATGGAAGGACTATGTTCTTTAGTGTGGGAGGATAATATGTAAGGGTAATAAGTGCAATTTATGAAGATATGTTTAAAGGGGAAGGGTACTCCCTTCTTTGTCTTTTCCTCCCACCTGCTAGCTGGGACGCAGAACTGATGGCTGGAGATCAGGAGCTTAAATGAACCCTGAGGCAGTAATGCTAAGGCTGGCTGGAGAAGATTGTTTTGTTTTCTTATAAAGTCTTCCTTGCCGTGATTAGATGAGCTGAGTATACACCCCTCTGTTCCACTGACTTTGGGCATGGTCTGACTTGTTTTGGACAATAAAATGTTAGGAAACAAGAAGCAAACAGAAGCTCTAAGTATGCTTGTATGGTCTGGCTTGGCTTCTCGCTTCTGCCATCTGCCTTGAGGAAAATATGGCCCAGCTAGCTGCTGGTTGCCTGATGAGGAGACACATGGAACAGTTCTGAACCCAACTTACAGTCTGGAGCCAAGCCAAGGCCAGCTGAGCCCAGTCGGGGTCAGCAGATCCACATTCCTTGAGTGAAAACTAAATGGTTCCTACTTTAAACCACTGCGTTTTAGGGTTATTTGTCATGCAGCGTATCTATGACTGCAGTTAACTGAGACCAGTGCCAGCACAGCAAGACGGGAAGCTGGATCCACAGTGACTGGGGATCTACCATTCTAGCCCTGGACTGCCTAACTCTGGATTTCTTTCACCTGAGAAAGACATAAACGTTTCTCTTGTTTAAGCAGCTGTTACACTCTTTTGAAACCTGCAGCCAAAACCAGTCCTAACACTCCTTGTTCTTTATACAATAGCTTAACAGACATTTCAATGAAATTTCTGTCACTAGGCTGCCTTAACACCGTTCCATCTTCTTCTTCCCCTCCTTTCCTTTCTTACTTCATCCCCATCCATCTCCACACTCCTGTATTCTTCTTAAAACTCCAACCTCTCACGCCATCCCCACATCATGTCTGCTCCATATATGTCTCAATTTTCAGGCTACTTTGGCCTGACACATACGTGTTCCATTAAGATCTTAGCAGACCATCATGACAGCAAAAACACAGAATCCAAACGTAACGCCTTCATCAGACAGGTGGATGCTATCCTATGGGGGCTTATGAATGAACTTTTTATTTAGGTCTCATCATTTAGTAAAATTAGATGAAATCTGGCTAGCAAAAGCAATGTTTTAAACATCTATTATGTCTCTGAGTTGCATCTTTTAAGCATCTACTGACATAAAAACTTTGTTAAAGGAATTCTAGATTAAATGCTATTTAAAATGGGATTTCACTCAAATGACAAATGAATGTAGGACTTCAGGATAACAGAATATATGATGGAGAAGGACTTCTATCTTCTCTATCAGATATTTAGGTAGGAAATATGAAAATACATCTTTTTATGTATTTCTTGATTAGTAATGTCCAGGTCTCTTGATTCTAACTGTTCCTTTAGAATATTAATTTCCATAAACTTATTTCCATTAGCAGAAACTAATAAATACTATACATACTTTAGCTCTATGCACACTTTTACTAAGGTAAGGTTACTTGGTGAGCCGACAATAACTTCTAGATAACCAACTGTGATACAATCTTCAACGGCCAGACCACTGAAGTAATAACTACTAATATCCTAATAAAAATAGCCTAGAGAGTCAGAAAGTTACCTTATATTTTATTATTGTACATCATATTTACTTTTCAACCAAAGTAGTCTTAATGGAAATATAATTAAATTTCATACTTCCCTTTGTCTTCCTAATCCTCCACTTTTACATCCTCTTCTCAACACATTTGTACACATGCTGATGTACACAGTGTGTTTCTGTATGTGTGTGTAAGTGTGTATACAAGTGTGCGTGGTAGCAGTGGGAACTGTCAAGACCTGATTTTGGCTCTCATGTGTTTCCAGGCATACAAGAAACTAGAAGCTCTTGTTAACTTCTCATTCAAAATGAAAAAGCATCAATAAAACTTTCTGGCTTCATGTTGGATTAAATAGATATTTTAACATGACTGACCATCCATCAATTACTCCTGCCTTTAGTCTCCTTCTCAGTTAGCCCCATAACCTAGGTCTAACCTGCTATATGACTTTTGGCATAATTCTCAACCTCTCTGAATTTTACTTTCCATAGCTGAAGACAAAGCTTTAGGATCACATTATAAAATGTAAAAGTTAGCTAGTATTTAGCTTTTAGTAAGCATTCAATAAATACAAGCTGTCTTATTATCAGAAGCTTGCTTTACAGGACTTGCTTTGTTCTACCTCCACCGGTGGGAGTCTGATCACCTCAATCCCATGCCTTATATAATGGAAAATGGTGGCACTCTACTGAGAATTACTCAGAAGGCTGAGCCAACAGTAAACCTGGACAAGCCAGTTTACAAAATCTCAATCCTCCATGCTGGTACTATTCTCATGTTACTTACTAATCTTTTTAAAGTTTAACTCTAGAGAAAAAAATCACAGCGAAAGAATTCAGCTTCTTGAAGTTACAATTTTCACGTCATGTCTTCAAAGTCAGCATATTACCTGGTTGCTTTTGCCGGGGTTTTGGCAAATTGGTCACGCACGTATGCGGGCACATGAGGATATTGCAAGGATGTAGCGATCCCTCCAGAAAGAGCTGTTTCGTCTGAGATATGTGGATCCCTCCCAGCGGAGTTTTGGGCAGTGTATTGGCAGGCACCAGAGCAAGACAATAAACCCCCACTTGATGAATGCTATCGATTGCCTAGAAAAATATGAAGAAAAATATTCAGTTAGGTTAGTTTTATAACATTTGGCATCCTCCTAACATAATCCATTATTCTACTCTAGGGTTTTTCTTTTTCTCTTGATTCTAGGTCTAGAATCTGATAGATTATTAAGATCCTATACATCTAAAGGTACCTAATCCTTCCAGTGATGGCTGCTGCTGCTGCTGCTAAGTCGCTTCAGTTGTGTCCGACTCTGTGTGACCCCAGAGATGGCAGCCCACTGGGCTCCGCCATCTCTGGGATTCTCCAGGCAAGAATACTGGAGTGGGTTGCCATTTCCCTTCATGCATTTCTCCAATGCATGAAAGTGAAAAGTCAAAGTGAAGTCGCTCAGTCGTGTCTGACTCAGCGACTCCATGGACTGCAGCCTACCAGGCTCCTCCATCCATGGGATTTTCCAGGCAAGAGTACTGGAGTGGGGTGCCATTGCCTTCTCCGTCCAGTGATGGCAGTGGAGTGAAATACAATCTAAATGGACAGAGGTGGTTACTGATTTCCAAGCCTCAATGTGTTCACTCTTGAGTGATAATGTCTGCTGCTGCTGCTAAATCACTTCAGTCATGTCCGACTCTGTGCGACCCCACAGATGGCAGCCCATTGGGCTCTGCCATCCTTGGGATTGTCCAGGCAAGAACACTGGAGTGGGTTGCCATTTCCTTCTCCAATGCGTGAAAGTGAAATCACTCAGTCGTGTCTGACTCAGCGACCCCATGGACTGCAGCCTACCAGGCTCCTCCGTCCATGGGAGTTTCCAGACAAGAGTACTGGAGTGGGATGCCATTGCCTTCTCCGGTGATAATGTCTAAAACCTACAAATTTGTTTTGGTTCTTTTAATATTTTAGATGTCCAACATAGCTCATTAAATAGAGGCAAAGTATTTCTAGTATGACCACAACAGAACCTCTGTAAGCAAGCCCTTGCTTAAATGGTTCACCAGGTTAGTAGGCATCCCATTTGCAAAACATCTAGGGGAGGCCACTGCACACTGAGTCCTGGAGGCCACCTGCTCCTGGGGTGTGGGGCGCACCCCTGCTCCAACCACCCAGCTGTGCACTCACTGAGCGTCAGCTGGGCCTGCTTCTATGCCTTCCACACCTGCTGTTCTTGGTACTGTTGTTTATATAATTTAATTAACTACCATATCAAATGATGAAATATGAATGCAAAACAATACGAAGAGCTATGCTTTTGAAAGACTTATTAGAGGTGAGCTTCTAACAAACTACTGTTGATATTCATAGGAATGGGCAAGTTCATTCTAAAAGGCAAGTATTAGGTATTCTAGTTTCTTTTCAAATACTCATGTTCTAGTCTAACTTGAAATGAAACCGGAAACTAAAGACAACGCATTTGGATGTAGTTTATGGAAATAAGCTGACCTGGAACTCAAACTGGTGTACTCAAACGCACAGGCCTCTGCAATGAATGAAAGCACGCTTGTATATTTTGTGTTCAAATTTAACAGTTATTTCTCATTGTTACAGTTTTCTGCTTCAATCGCCTTTGAAAACTAACTGCTCAACTATCAATACCAGTTTCAAACATACCAGGCCAGAGGGTTCTTTTTTTATTTCTTTTTTTAGCATCACCATGCAGCATGTAGGATATTAATCCCCAGAATAGGGACTGAACCTGCCCCCACCCCCGAACCCCACCCCCCACAGTGGAAGCATACTGTCTTAACCACTGAAGCACCAGGGAAGTCCTGAGAGGATTTTTGTATTACCCACAAGTCTTAATGAAGAGGAGATCCAGCCTGAGAAGAAGAATGGACCAAGAGCCATAAAAGATGGATTAAGCCCTTTGATTAAAAAGGCTTAAGATGGCAAAGGAATAAACTTGAACTGCATATTCCTCAGACTATCCCACTAACCAACAGCAATAACTAGGAAATGGGAAGTCTGCAAGAGTTCCTAAGTCTCTGGTATCTTAGAATACGAAAATGTATCATGTGTGGCCTGGATTTTCCACTGAAAATATACCACCTGGGGACTTCCCTGGTGGTCCAGTGGTTGGGACTCTGGTTTCATGGCAGGGAGTATGAGATCAATCCCTGGTTGGGGAACTAAGATCCCACAAACTGAATGGCCAAGAAAACAAAAACAAAAAAATACACCACCTGGTAAGTCATTTACTGACCACCTTCCGTAGAAGGGGCTGAGTTAATTTATATCATACACAGACCTGGAATTAAACCACCTCTGGGCTCTAACCTACAGAACATATGGTATTCTTACTGTTCTTCTGTGGATTCAAGAGCCCCAAACTGATAAGTTACAAACAAGATAATGACCTTTTATTTCTCACCCTAATCAAACCCAAAATGACTTTAACAAAAACTTGGATTAGTGACATAGCACTGCATTTAATTCTTACAGTTGCTTTCCAGGGGAAAATAACAACCTGGGGAATTTGCTTCCTATCACAGGAAAAATGCATAATTCACCACAAGAGTCTACCACTATTCCCCAGAATTCTTTCTGGATGAAACAAGAAGTGTGTTTGAAAATATGAACAGTATGAAAAAAATTCTCTTAGCAAGTCTGATTCTTAATCATCTTTCAGAGACCACCCAGTCCTACTTTCTGCCCCACTTTTTTCTATCTAGTCTATCTGCAGTAGATTCTCTTTCCTTTCTCTGATTTTCCACTACAGACAGCCTACGCTCTGCCAGCTGACAATTCAGAATCACAGATCCTGCAGACAGATGAATCTTACAAGGCATCTAGTGCTATCACTCATGTCATGCTCACATCATCTCTACAGCTTTACTACTAGGTGGCAGTAAATAAACCCAAATGCCCCAAGCAGACAAGTTACAGACCCTGGGGACAACCCCAATACATATAAATTGCATGAGAAGGACAGTCCATGCTTCCTCTGGACCATCCATTCATCCAACAAATATTCTCTAAATTCTTTACTAGAGATTTTGCTTATGATGATTCTTTTTATGTTAACGATAATCACCATCATCTTTTACTGAATGCAGGCACTAAATATTTCATTATCTAATTACCATATCCATTAACCTTCCAATAGCTCTGAAATATAGATAATTTTGTTCCCACTTTACAGATTAGGAAAGAAACTCAGTGAGGTGAAGCATGTGGTCTAAAGGCATTTATATGGTAGGGAGTAGAGCTGGGACTCAAAGTATGATTCTAAATGAATACCAGGCTCTCTGCATCATTCTAGCTTGATCCCCTAGAGACACATCTTTCCTATTGAGCCCAAATCTTCCTCCTTCCCTAGTGGTTTATTTCACCTAGATCTCTAACTCTACAGTAAAGCTCCTTCAAAGTAAGAACAACAGTTCGTATCAGGCACCACTTGAAGCAAGTAGTAAGACTGTGGCTGCTGGCATGGGAATTAATTATGTCAAGCATGTGTTCCACATTTGGACAGTTAAAATGTTTGTGGGTAGAAAACACTCAGGCACAAAAGAGCAAAAGAACTTGCTGAGGCAAGTCAAATTCAATTGTTTTTGGCAACCTGAGCAGAAAAATATTTTGTGGTCCATAAGGAGGCATGCTATTAATGATCTGATTTTGCTAACATTACCCAGAATATCTGAGTAGTTACTGGTAGGAAAAGAAGGCAGCAACATTAACTGGTCCACTGAAGAAAATGCTTCAGCAGTAGCTGCTATCACCTTTGACAGCAAAGCCAACCATCCCAACAGAGACCCTGTGTGCTTACCTGTAGCACACGACTCATCCACTGGAAACTATCTTCCTCGGAAGCGTCGGGTCTTTGTTCTGCAACCACCACGATGCGCTCATCATAAAATACAGACACAGAAAACACAGCAATTCTAAGAGAGACAGATCAAACACATCAGGACTCCCTTCACAATCAGTCCTATTTGCTTTGCTCAATTGGAAATACAGAGAGGAGACATGCCCATTGCACTGCCCAGGAATGAGTAGTTTCGAAAAGAAAACGTCACAATCATTACCATTGAAACGAGGACGCAAAAAACATGTACTAAGCACCACTGTCGTGAATGTTGGGACGGAGCAATAAATAAGACAAAGTCCCTGTCTTCGTGGAGCTTGCGTGTTGGAGACAGAACAAACAAATAAATATGAAATAATGTCATGTCGTGCTATACACTGGGGGACCGAGGCAGGGCGGGGGTGGAGCAGTGTGTGGAGGTGGGCAGCGCCTCCCTGAGGAGCGGACATTGGAGCAGAGACCTGAATGAGGTGAGGACGCGAGCCACGCCGAGATCTGGAGGAAGAGGTTTCCGGGCAGAAGGAACGGAAAGCGAAAAGGTTCTGAGGTAGGAACGAGCTTGGCAGGTTTGAGGAACAGCAAGAAGGCCAGTGTGCCTGGAGCAGGGTGGTGAAGCAGAGAGTGGTGGGGAGAGGTCAGACCTGCCCGGACGGTCACAGGGGACCTGGCGGGCCAGGGGAGGGGTGCTCTGAGTGAGGTCTCCGCTCTAACGTCCCCCTGCTAGTGAAGCATCCCGGGCCACCACCTTCCCCCCTATAACCAGCAGGAACCCCCACCCCATGTGCCATTTTTGTCCCCGTCACCAGCTCACGTGGTCATGATATCTGGTTCCCTATGTGGTTACCTTAACCTGCTCTTCCCCCAATGGGAACGTGAGCTTCCCGAGGGCAGACATGGTCTGTGTTGATCAATGCCACACCCCGAGCACCTAAGCGGCACGCAGCTGGCAGCCAACATACGCTTGTTGAATGAATGTGTGAAATAATGGGAAGGCAGAGGGCTGAGGACGCTGGCGTGCCTGACACCTCCCTTCCTTCCTACCTTTCACCCACACATAGTTGATGAACACCGACTGCGTGCGCTGTGTGCTGAGTGCTGGTGATGTGACTGTGACCAAAGACAGAATCTCACAGGAAGCTACTCCATTACAAAAACTACACGTTTTAGGAACTGGTTCTCGACCCGTTTGATCAGTTTTTCTTAACTCCTTCAAAGCCTAAGGGACATCAACACTGCTTTAGACATATATCCATAACTGAAAACTACTGCATAGGATATCAATTACTCAAATATCTTTTCTTACGTTATTATACAATCAAAGGAAAAAAGGCTATCTAATTGACCACATCCATGGAATCTGAAACTAGCACTTATGTACTATGTAAATCTCTCCATTAAAATGGTGTAAGAATTTGGAGTCAAGTAAGAGAATAAATGCTTAGATGTAAAACTCCTACAGAGTAGCACCTATCTCAATTAGACTGGATGGGGTGACTTCTGTATTGAAGGAATGTAGGAAGTTCAATGTTTCAGAATTCTCCTCTGTCCTCATGACTCAACAAACAGTAATAATCAAATACTGAAATCAAAATAAAAAACTAGAATATGGTTATCTTATTCCTCTCAATTACAGCCAAAGAACCAGACATTCTAAGATAAATAATGAAAGCCTGGTTTCTATTACACTTAATAAAAAACAATCTAATCTAGAGGATTTACAGAACATAACTCACACTATAGAGATTTTTAGATTTCACCGGAAGTGCTAACATCTGAACCTTGTACTACTCACCTTCCTCTATAAACAGTCTTTATTGACTCAACAGCCAGTCCAGTAGCAACAATGTCATCAGCATTATGTCTTCGACCACTAACCATGAGTAACCCGTCCATTTTCCCAACCACGAACACCAAGCTGCCCTGAAAGGTAACAGAGAATTATAAAATTTAAATAGTAAAACAGACATTTTACTCCCTGCCTTGAAATAAATCTTGAAATAAAATACCATATTTTATAGAATCTAAGAAAGTGCTGACATCTCAGAATTAGTGGTATCTTTTAATTAACGGGGTCTTCAGAGTACATAAGATAACAATCCATTCATATTCTTTCTTAGGGAGGAATTTTACTTTACTTTTGGCCACACAGAGAGGCATGTGGAATCTTAGTTCCTTGACCAAGGATCAAACCCACGCCCCTTGCAGTGGAAGTGCAGAGCCTTAACCACTGGACCGCTAGGAATTCTAAAAGATAGAAACTAGGATGCCAAATGAGCACAGTTCATTTCTCCACTCAGGGATTATGTTATTAGTTCATCATCTTGTACTTATTCGTGGAATTGATGCAGAGGAGAAAACTGCATTTAACAGTTAAGCCATTTAACACTAGAATTAGGAAGAAAGTAAAACAGTTTTAATGGGAGAATGAATGTCTCGATTTATAAGGGTAATGTTTCCATATGGTAAGATTAGAAATAAGTTAATAAAGAAAGGTCTAAGGAATTGTAAGAGCCTCTCCTTTCCAATAAAATAACTGAGCTGCAGGAAGTCTGCTGTCAATGTCCTAAAAGCATCATTTGTATAAATAATTCTATAATTTATTATTTCATATAATTTTTATCAATAATTTTCCCAGACACGTTTGCAATAAACTAACATTTCTCATTCGTTACAGAATTCCTAAATTTTTGGACCATTTACATATACTGAATTATCTAGTAATCATCTCCACTTGAATGTCACTCATTGATTCACTAAGTACAATGTAGTGCCACACACTGATGAGGCTCTGTAAGACATAATCTCTAGTCTCAAGAAGCTACTGGTCCATCCTTCTGTCATCCCAGAAGACAAAAGAGAATCAGCCATTGGCAGCACAATCTGAAAGTGGACGTAAATAAAGAGAGTAAGACAGTCACTGCCAGTCCCCCAACATCTGTTTCTCCATTTCTTTCATAGCAATAGTATTTCTAGCTGGGCATGGCTGACCTAAATAAAGACTGTATTTCAGCCTCCTTTGCAGCTAGGTTTGGCCAGGTGACTAGTTCAGAACAATGAGATATAAGGAGAAGTGTTGCTCAGCAGCTTCAGGGAATCTGTCTTAAGAGATAGTAGGACCGTCCTGTTTTATGGAATGCAGATGTGATGGCTAGAGCTCCATCTTAGACCTCAGTAGTGGAACAGAAGCTAAAAGGAGCTCGGTTTTTGAGAATTTCTTGGGGCTAAGTGAATAAGTCAAGATAGTAGGTGTAGATGTCTCTTTCTGGGAGAGTGATTCTCTTAGAGATATGCCCTCACCCCCACCATCCACCCATTAATGATGGGGAGGAAATAAAATTAGATCTTTTCTTATACAACTTGAACTGTTAAAATAAGAAAAAGAGTGTATGAAGGCAATTAAGAGATGAGGGAAATATGTTGGCTCAAAATAAAATCCAAACTTTCCATTATTTTATATAACGCCCTCCATGCTCTGGCTTCTGCCTTTCTCACCAGCTCATGAAGCTAACAGTGAGCTCTTTGAGAATAGGTTTTGTATCCTAATTGTCTCTGTAAACCTAGGACCTGTAAATTATATTTGCTGAAAAACAAATTATTTTCTTTCAAAGAATTTTCTGCTACACGTGAGGCAGTACTGATAATCTATATGAAAATGATTTGTACACTATTATGGTTTCCATTTGCTGCTGAAGGGAACTTTTTCAGCACTCTTCTAACTTACTTAAATATATTAATCAAATCAAAGCAATGTAGCAAGAATAAGTTAAAAGAGTTTTGAAAGTAAAAAATAATGTTTTGGTTTGAAGGAATAAAGTGAATTTGGATAATGGAAGCAATAAACATTACTCATTTTATGACACTTTTTCAGAAACTGCTCTAAATATAAGTTAAGCGACCCTGGAATACTCCTGGACTAATTAGAATTTGTTCTGTGAACTAAAGTACAAATATTTGGACCAGGTGCACCAAAACAAACATGAAAGGATCACTTACTGGCCCCACAAACCCCAACAATCCCGACCGGATGAACGGTACATCTCCAACAGGAGAGCCGGCAGAATTCACTGGAATCACCTAAAAGGCAGAAGAAAGTGAAAATGTTAGCTTAAAAAAAAGAAGCATTTAATTTTTTAAATGTCTTTTAAAAACTTTTAAACATGCTTGTTGAAAACTAAAATTATATACATAGTGAACCCAGGAATCCCACCCCCTTAAGAGATAACAAACGTTTATAATTTGTTGTTTATCTCTCTAGACTTTTTAAGATTCACAGATCAATACATTGAGATTTTTTTAAAGGGATCATAATATACACTGTTTTGTAACTTGCTTTTTTCATGTATCATATGTGTTTCACATAGTGTATGTATTTTGGATCGAGGTAGGTCACTCTAACTTTTCACTATTACTAATAGTGCTTTATTGAATACTGCTGTACATATTTCTGTGCATTTGTACAAAAGGCATCAATCTGTTCAATTTTAACAGGCTGTCCTACAAACCTATTATAGCAATTTACCTTCTACCAATATCATATTAGAATGCTTTCCCTATACTTTGGCTAATATACGTTAACAATTTTTCCAAACTTTGCCAATCTGGTAGGCAAAAAAAAAAAAAATCCCACTGTTACTTTAACTGCATTTCTTTATTACTAACACAGATGAATTTCTTTTCCTTTGCTTATCAGCCATCTGTATTTCTTTAGTGAATAGCCAAGTTTCCTGTCTACTTTTTCTATTTGACTGGATTTTTCCCTTTAATTTTTAAGATTTCTTTCTTTTATATAGGGAATAACTACAACAAGGCCTAACATTTATTAAATGCTTATCATGTGCCAGGCACAGGTGTAAGTACTTTAGAAATAATCAAGAAAACCCTGTGAGACAGAATATTTTCATTTTGCAGATTAGAAAGTGAGGCACGGAGAGTTTCATTTGCCTCATATCAATTAGTAAGTGATGACGATGGAAAATTTAGTTCTTTGTATTCATATATGTTACAAAGTTTTTCTCACCAAAGCTTTTTCTTCCCTTGGCCGCACCACTAGCTTGCATGATCTTAGTTCCCCAACTAGGAGTTGAACCCGGCTCTCCACCACAGAGAAAGAGAGGTGTGGACCAGCAGGGAATTCCCTACCAGTAGTTTATTTTTCAAACTCACTTTTACCTTCTAACCAGCCATTTTTAGATCTTTTTCTAGTGAAGTATTAACCACACTGGAAAATTCCCATAGGGTTTAAATGTAAAAATCCAGTAAGAAAAATAATAGAAAAATTTTAATCTGTAAAATCAACGCAATAGTTTTCTTCTTTTTTGGTTCGGATTTTTATTCCACTTCACTGTCATTAAATTCCTACTGCAGATTTCAAAATTTCTTCATCACTATGGACCTAGAAGCTTAGTATTAAATCTGAGAATTTTGGCTAGGCACTTGCCCTCATAGGGAAATGTATTAAAATATTATTAGTAACTTCAAACACTGCTTGAGAATCTTATTTATATAAGGAAAGCGCAATGAAGAAAAACTCAGATGGAAACATATGTAGTCCAAGCACTTAAGAGCGAAATAATGTGAGACTGGAATTAGTAAAATGTATATATACCCTTAGCAAAGATAGTCGCCTGTGAAAATAAGCCAAGAGAATGGCAGTGAACATGTGCTTTAAGAGTTTATGAATTGGTCACAACTTGTTTTTTGCTTTTCTTTTTTTGTTGTTGTGGTCACAACTTTTCAAGGTAGGCCAAGAATGTAGTAGTGATGACGATGATGATGGTAATAAAAGATGGTATTAAATTTAATTTAGCAATAAATTACTTAAAATAATTTTTAAATATTTAATAATTTATATCATATCACTTTAGGCTGTGTAAACATAGATGATGGAACCTTTTTCAGCCACCACACCACACATAAAGATAACATTCTCCTGCCATTTACACCTATTATTACATAATTACATGTGCTGATTTTTATATGGGATGGCAGACAGATAAGCCATAACCATAATGAGAGTAAGAACCACTTGTCTGGATTAACAGAAAATGAAAGTGTTAGTCACTCAGCCGTGTCTGACTCTTTGCAACCCCATGGACAGTACCCTGCAAGGCTCCTCTGTCTATGGAATTCTCCAGGCAAGAATACTGGAGTGGGTTGCCACTCCCTTCTCCAGAGGATCTTCCTGACCTAGGGATCGAACCTGAGTCTCCTGCATTGCAGGTGGATTCTTTACCATCTGAGCCATCAAGGAAGCCCAAAAGGGAAGCTCAAAGAACTGAAAACTGGCAGTGGTCATATAAGCCCTGTTTAATGTGAAGGGAACACGGCCCACAAACTGGAATTCTCTGCTCCCTAAAAGGGAGCCTGAGGCAGGTTAATCCCAGTTAGGAAATACAGACAATTAATCATGCCTGTTCTGATTTCCAGGCTCACCAGGCAGACTTTCATTACAATTTGGCTTCACATGCAGAACTGCCTGCAGGAAAATGATGCGCTAGTTTCACTGAAAAATGAGCTATTTGAGGAGTTTTGGGTTTTTCCTGACGTACCACAAGCATGGAAAATAGTGCCAGACACGCAGAAGGCACTCAATAAATATTTCTCTCACTGAAAGACTAAATAACCAGAGCAATCTGCCCCTGTGACAGACCAGGTTTTCATTTTTCATTAGGAAGCTGGCATTCCAATTTACATCCATCTATTTTTTTGTAATTAATTTTTATTGGAGTATATTTGCTTTAATACATCAGTCTTTACAAGCTTGGCTAACCTGAGTCTACTCTTGAAAGATGAATCCATTCTCACTGCACTCTCAGAATTAAACCTTGGGGCTTACAGGACTTTCCTGGTAGTCCAGTGGTTAAGAATCCGCCTGCCAATGAAGGGGACGTGAGTTTGATCCCTGGTTCGAGAAGATTCTACATGTCATTCTAAGCCTGTAAGTTGCAACTACTGAGCCCATGCACCTTAGAGCCCATGCTCTGCAACAAGAGAAGCCACGACTATGAAAAGCCCAAGCACTGCAACTAGAGAAAGCCCATGTGCTGCAATCAAGACCCAGAGCAGCCAAAATTAATTAATTTATTTATTTGGGGGACTATAAAGCTCAAACCATGGGGCACTGACCAGGGTGAGTTTCCGTGAGGACCCTTACTTTTTAAGAGATAAACAAGAACATTTTGCATGTGCCAGGTGCTGGTCTAAGCACTCTATAAACATTAACTCACTAGAGAAGGAGAGTGGGCACAGAGAGGGTCAGCAGTTCACCCAGGGCCAGCTAGGCCGTGGCTCTCAGGGCTGGACCCCGAGCACCCCGACTCCAGAGCACACACTCCCAACTGCTGCAAGGTATATTTCCCATCAGTCAGCTCAGCCGCCATAGCTGACCCAACATTCTCCCCATGCAACTCGAACATCAAATACCTCAAACGTGTTTTTGGTCACACCAGCAAGCCCAAAGTACATCATGCCTCCTGTCCTAGAGCTGACACAGATTTCTCCAATTTCATCTGTCTTGCAGAGTTGAGGAGGTCCATCGGGTTTCACAATGCACATCATCCCTAGGGTACAGAAAACACAGTCAAGGAACAGTCTGGAAAACCTTTGCAAAAACAGCCTCATCCTAATGAACCCAGGAAAGTTTCCCATTTATTGAGAGGCATTAAGTTAGAATACTAAACAGGAATGTTAAAAAGAGACCTGACACTGTATAGGTATATCTGAAATTTCCATCTTTTGGTCCTGAAGGTAATTTTTTCAATTCAGCAAACAAAACATACAACAGATGCAGACTGAAGCTTTTAAAGACTGACATTAAAAATGACTGCAAAGTCTGAAGAAATGGGTTAAATTAATTTACCCTCACACAGATCAAACTCAAACACACAGGAAGCAGAGTACTCTAACTTTCTGTCGGCCCAACATCTTGGTAACTATAGGGAAAACCAGACTACTTTAGTATCACTCAAGTGTTTAGCTATCCATGTGAACAACTGTAACTGAAACATTCACAATTAAATCACCCAATTCTGCTGGAAGGTAAGACTCTTACAAAGAGTCTAAGTACTGAATTTTGGATTCCTGGTTTTGGATCACATTTCATCAGCTTCCACTATCTCTAAAGACACATCTTATGAAAAGCAAATGGTGCTCCTGAGAACTCACCCCCAGGCATCACATGGCCCACATCCTGAACAGTCAGTGCTGAATTTTTATCTTCAGTGTTGACCCGTATTACCCCATAGCTCAATCCATTCATGGAGAGAATGGCTCTTCCTGGCAAAGGGGCCCCTGGAACTCCAGGTCTGAAGACAAAATAAACTTATCAAATTTGTCAAATTAAAAGCTATTAAGAGAAAAGTATGAATATGGAGGAAAGAAAAATTTTCTCTGGGTACCACACAAACAAAAATCCTCATTTTTTCTACTAAAAATCTGCCAAATTAATCAAAGTCACACTTGCAAAGCATAGTGGAAAAAGTAAATTTTAATTGGTTGTTAAGAATATATTGGCTTGAGGACTACCTTAGTGGTCCAGTGGTTAAGACTTCATGCTCCCAATGCAGGGGGCATAGGTCCAATCCCTGGTCAGGGAATTAGATTCCACTTTCTGCCACCAAATAATAAATAAATAAATTGTTTAATAAAATAATATATTGGCCTGAGTGTACTACATGTACAGGTAGTATCCACACGTAAGCTACGATCGAGTACATTTCTTGTCTAAGATACTAAGGTTTCTGAAGAGAGAAAAAAAAACTAATTCACAAATACAAGATGAGAACAGCTGAAATAAAATTTCCGTTTCCTAGGTACACTTAGGGCAATAGTAGGAATAAATGAGATGCTTCAAATTGCTTTACAAAGTCATTTTCATTTTCAGGCTTATGAAGCAGAAAATTAGACCTCAGCCCTTTGTCTCCACCTGGTCAATTCTGCGCATTTGATGAGAGCTGTAACATCCATCAAGAGCACCAACATTCTGAACGATACCTGCGGATTGCGACAGTCATGGCTTCGGCAGAAGTAGCACATGGACAGATGGCCTCAGGTTTCAGACCGTGGCTTTGGAACAGACTCAAGAAGGCATCACAGGAGGACACAGACCCTGAGGAGTTGAAACAGATCAACTTGAAACTTGAAAGTGTGATTTCATTACTGCAGGAAACTGGTAAAGAACAGAAAGCTGACACATTTGTACATCATTTCTGTGAGTATATGCTCAGTCGTGCCCAACTCTTTGTGACCACGTGGACTGTAGCCCACCAGGACCCTGTCCATGAGATTTTTTCCAGGCAAGAATACTGGAGTGGGTTGCCATTCACTTCTCCAGGGGATCTTCCTGACCCAGGGATCGAAACAGCATTTCCTGCGTCTTCTGCATTGGCAGGCAGATTCTTTACCACTGAGCCACCTGGCAAGCCATTAATTCTGTGCAAGTATTTTACTGTGACTCTGAGGTGGTTGACAGGTTTCAAGGACAAACAAATGCTTGTCCAGCCCATGAAAGGTCATTGACACTATTTAAAGTTACAGCGTGGAATATGGCTGCTCCTGCTCAATGCCCAATCAATAGCAGAGGTATACTGCAGGCAACAGGCAGCTGGTTTGGAAGCAAGCAACTCTTCCTGAAGCCACTACTGCATTGTAGCCAGTGCATTACTAAGCCATCCTTTTCATGTACTCGCTGACTTGTTTCTTATTAAGGTCAGCCCCAGGTTTGTGTTTTATGCCAGGATGATCATTGTGACTGCTGACAAAAGTTCACTGATGACAAAGAACACAGTAGTGTCTGATGCTCTACCTGATTCTATCCTATGGAAGCTCAGGATGTTTGTGCTTGTTGGGAAAAGGTGGCAACACAGTAAGGTCTCTAAAAGCTTTTGTGAACTCTTCTGATTTGCTGACAGGGAATTTACATAAAGTCCAGACACTTGGTTATAGTAAGTTACCTCCTCATTGCTCTTTTTAGTTACATGACAGAGAAAGGATCTAAGTGAGTGAGAACAGAGTGCTTTTAAAAGCTTATAGATCCATCAAATGATGAATGACTACATGAAATGTAATATATCTATACAAAGGAATATTATATGGTAGTATAAAGGAATAAAGTCCAGACATAGGTGACAACATGGAAGGACCTTGAAAATATGCTAAGTGCAAGGAGCTGGTCAGAAAAAACCACATACAGCATGACTACATTTATGCGAAATGTCCAGAATAGGTAAATATAGAGAGACAAGGAGTAGATTAGCAGTTGCCTGGAGCCAAGGGACAGAGGATGGGAAATGGGAAATGATGACTAACGGGTATGGGGTTTCTTTTGGGGATGATGATGTTCTAAATTCAGGTCAATGGTGATAGTGTTACAACTCTATGAACATGCTAAAACCACTGAATTGAACTTTAAATGGGTGAGTTTCACGATATGTGAATTCTCTCTCAATACAGATGTTTAAAAACAAAAAAATTGCTTATGGAAAGGGGACGAAAACCTCAACCTACCAAAGGAAAGGCTATTCCCAGACAGACACTCCAGAAATACTCACAGGGATTAGCTCCATCCGTCACAATCAACATCCGGAGGGAACTCAAGCTCACATCTCTTTGGTCCCGATGAGCCATCATAGCCCAGTGCAAGTCTCGGCATTTCACTAAAGCCACCCTGGCTATAAATGCAAAAGGAGTAAAGGTAACACACATGTGCTAAATTTGGTAGATATTAATAGGCTACAGTAAAAACATTTTCATTTATTTTAGGAATCATGAGTTGCACTTAAGAGAAAATAAGAAAGGTCTCAAAGAAATGGTGCCAGGTGCTCTGAGGCGGCAGTGACTGACGGACACATGACTACCTTGCTCACAGAGACCTACGGATAGGCCTCATATCCAGGCCGAGGAAGGATCGAGCACCAGAGCATCCAGTAAATCTCACTCAGGCCCAGATTCACACACAGTCATCTCAGTTCTTCAGAAAGGACACCAATCGAGATGAACTAGACAACGTATCGAATCTCATTGTAACCAAATTCTAAAATCTGTTAAGCTACCAAGGCAGAGAAGTATGTCTCTAGAAGACCAATTTGAAAAGCCCTGAAATCTCAAACAGTCACATAATTAAAGCTTAGATGCTATGTGTAATTACCTTTGTGAGCATGTACTCTTTGGACCCAAGAGAGAGGGCAAGTCTTCATAACAGAGTAGGGTACACTAATTGTATGCATCTTATTCATTACATTCTGAAAAGCAAAGGTAAAAGTAATCAATATCTAATACACACTTAGCATTTTAAAACTGAATTGATACTCTTAATAATTTTAACCATATAATATTCAAACACTAATGCTCTTTGAAAAAAGTCTAAAACATTAACTATCAGGTTGAAGCCACCTTTGCTACCTATTCTCAAACCTGATTCCCTCCTCTCCTCCTTAGAGATAATCACTGTTAAGAATCTGCCATGGATTCCTCCATTCCTTTTTATAGCTATCTATATGTATATTCTTCCCCATAGAAACATAAAAGTATTTTTAACATGAAAGGCATCATACTATACATGTATCTGCCACTTGCCTTTTTTTCACTTAAACTGTGTTAGGGCTAAATCTACGCATATTTGTGTAAGTGTTAGTCGCTCAGTCGTGTCTGACTCTGTGACCCCATGGACTGTAGCCTGCCAGGCTCCTCCGTCCATGGGATTCTCTAGGCAAGAATACTGGAGTGGGTTGTCATTTCCTTCTCCAGGGGGTCTTCCCAACCCAGTGATCAAATCTGGGTCTCTTGCATTGCAAGCAGATTCTTTACTGTCTGAGCCATGAGGGAAGAAGGTAACACACATGTGCTAAATTTGGTAGATATTAATAGGCTACAGTAAAAACATTTTCATTTATTTTAGGAATCATGAGTTGCACTTAAGAGAAAATAAGAAAGGTCTCAAAGAAATGGTGCCAGGTGCTCTGAGGCGGCAGTGACTGACGGACACATGACTACCTTGCTCACAGAGACCTACGGATAGGCCTCATATCCAGGCCGAGGAAGGATCGAGCACCAGAGCATCCAGTAAATCTCACTCAGGCCCAGATTCACACACAGTCATCTCAGTTCTTCAGAAAGGACACCAATCGAGATGAACTAGACAACGTATCGAATCTCATTGTAACCAAATTCTAAAATCTGTTAAGCTACCAAGGCAGAGAAGTATGTCTCTAGAAGACCAATTTGAAAAGCCCTGAAATCTCAAACAGTCACATAATTAAAGCTTAGATGCTATGTGTAATTACCTTTGTGAGCATGTACTCTTTGGACCCAAGAGAGAGGGCAAGTCTTCATAACAGAGTAGGGTACACTAATTGTATGCATCTTATTCATTACATTCTGAAAAGCAAAGGTAAAAGTAATCAATATCTAATACACACTTAGCATTTTAAAACTGAATTGATACTCTTAATAATTTTAACCATATAATATTCAAACACTAATGCTCTTTGAAAAAAGTCTAAAACATTAACTATCAGGTTGAAGCCACCTTTGCTACCTATTCTCAAACCTGATTCCCTCCTCTCCTCCTTAGAGATAATCACTGTTAAGAATCTGCCATGGATTCCTCCATTCCTTTTTATAGCTATCTATATGTATATTCTTCCCCATAGAAACATAAAAGTATTTTTAACATGAAAGGCATCATACTATACATGTATCTGCCACTTGCCTTTTTTTCACTTAAACTGTGTTAGGGCTAAATCTACGCATATTTGTGTAAGTGTTAGTCGCTCAGTCGTGTCTGACTCTGTGACCCCATGGACTGTAGCCTGCCAGGCTCCTCCGTCCATGGGATTCTCTAGGCAAGAATACTGGAGTGGGTTGTCATTTCCTTCTCCAGGGGGTCTTCCCAACCCAGTGATCAAATCTGGGTCTCTTGCATTGCAAGCAGATTCTTTACTGTCTGAGCCATGAGGGAAGCCCGAAACATAACGAAATCTATCTATATCAGTGTAAGAGATCTATATATTTTTTTAACCTACTGCATAATATTTCATAGTATGACTATACCAAGTTTACTTAGGTATTTCCCTGTTGTTGACAAACTTTTTGCAATCACAAATGTTTCAAGGAACATATTTATACTCATTTCCCTAGCACGTGGGCAAGTGTTTCTCTAGGGTAGGTACAGAAAAGTTGTACCACTAAGTCACAGGATGCGTGCTTTTTAAACTGAACAGACAACTGCCAAGCTGCCCTCCAACCCTCGAAGTGCCTTCCTTCAACATGCTTATGCAAGCATAAGCACATATTACATACCACAAAGGGCTGGGTCTTCCAAAGCAAGAAATCAAAGTTTACCTGTCACTTACAGGAGATCCTGCCTAGACCTGTTAGTTGTTTGGGTAGATAAAACTGAACAATCTGAGAGGGTCATGCAATTTGGTGTCTCTCCTGCCAAACACACCCATCCCATCCCCAAAGAGATCCAGTCTGACAGAGTAACTAAATCTTGGTACTTAGACTGGCCATTCTGTGCACCACCTAAGTGGTCCAAAGATACCAAAATACCACTGCAAACTTCTTTTTCCTCCCTTCCCCAAGTTTCCAGCTATGGTGACAAACTTGGATTTCAGGGGAAGAATGGTGTTTATAAGTAATTCTTCACACATGTCCCTATCTTGCTCTGTGTATCACAGAGAGAAGATTCTCTCTAACTCCTCACAAGGGTTTCTTAAGTTTTTATTTAAAAAAAAAAGGAATGGGAAGGACTTCAGAGAAGAGCTAGAAAGCATGTATGGCTCAAGGAATAAGGCTTTTACTAATCTGAGGGATCCTGGGAGAAAAGGGAAACACTCTTCTTCCCTGGGCTTCATCTCCTACTCTTTCTTAGTCTCCTGCAATGTGTAAGGAAGTTAGACAAGATACTCTCAAAGGTCCTGAGGGTCCTGTATCTCTTCTCTCCTCCCTCCTAATCAAAATGCTCCATAAGAAACTTTTCCCACTTGAAATCCCTCCCCCCATTTTCACCCTCCCAAAAATCTCTGTTTGACTATATCTTACTCATTTCTCAGTCCAATTCAACTGTTACCTCTCTCATAAAAATTGAGGCCAGAGCTGGGAGGAAGTCACCTTTTTCTAACTCCCTTAGGATGGTATCTGTTCCTCTACTGTGGAAAGGAGCCTGATCTACCTTGTTTATAATATTCTTTCATTGCAACATGGACTCATTCAAGCATTCTGTCCAATAGAAAGTTAGATTAAAAAAATTATTAACCACAGCTTCAAAGTTCTAGATATATTGAGGTAATCTGTTCTTCAGAAAAGAGAAGAGGTAACTCAAACAGAGTTCTTTGAAAAACATATAGTCACAGATAGAATATTTTAAGCTTTGAGCTATCATAGTAGATATTTAAAAAATTTTTGGATCCTAAGTTCCACTACATACTATTACATGAAGGGTATGACCAACCACACAAAGGAGAAAAAACAGAATTACACTCTCTTTAAAAAAAAAATTACCATTCATATCACAAAATTAAATTCTCCTGGAAAATACTACTGATCTTTTGGCAGCTTAAATTTCATACAAACACCATGAGATGCTGTGGTTACACAGTACACACAATGACCTGAATCATAAGTACAATAAAGCTCTTGATTCTGTGTAGCTTACCGCAAACATGCCATGCCACAGCCCAGCATCCTTCTTAAAGTCTAGAACATTTACTACTGTTTCTCCTGTAACAGAAAAAAAAACAAAAAACAGGAAAAAAACATAAGGAAATTATCTTCAGTTTAAGTAGCAAAATTCTGTCACTTGCCTCTATTAAACAACCGACTTGGTACTTTTAAAAAAACACTAAAAGCTCTCAGGATCTTCTGATCACATGAGGGTCCCCTCAAACTGGCTGGGGAAGTGATCATAGGGTGACATGGTTACAGATGACACAATGAATTTGGAATTCCTTGACTTAGGCACTGTCTTTGAGATAATAATTTTTTCCTAATTATATAAGGATCACATGTTTGTTTCACAAGCATATGTAGAAAATTATACTTCCTAGAGAAAATAAAAAATGGTGGTATATGTATAAATCTATATATCGTATCTACATACATGCACATATGCTTCTAAGCTTATATACTTGTATAGAGATAGATATCTGACAACAAAATTGGCATATACTGCTCTGTATCTGATTTGTTTCCACTTAATGACATACTGAAACAATCTTTAAGAACCTGAGTTTTGAAACCTCAGATTATAACCCAGTATATGAATATATGATAATTCAATCAACTCCTTTTGATATTTTGATTGATTTTATTACATATATATACTTTTTAACCAAACAAGAATGTGGCTGTATAATGCTGCCATAAGGAGCATGTATTAACTTGTTTCATTCTATGAAAAAAAAAAAATCACTAAAAGAATTAATATTGTGAAGAACCTTCTAAAGGAAATTGTCCTTACGCAATATCTATCAACACATCTAAAGTTCAACAATCCAGAATACAGTTTGTGTTTTATTTTAATCTGTGCTTTTTGGTAGCAGAATTTCTTTGATTCTAACTCCAAACTTACAGCTGGTGACAGCTCTATATGCATGGGGAGATGAAGGTACCTGACATTCCACAGCTAATAAACACATGGATTTAATTAGCTCTCTATTTCTGCACTCTAGAAATCATTCTTTACATATTTGGTTTGCCCAGAATTTTCGTTCCTTTAAATTATAGCATATTTGTGAAAAAGAAGAAAGCAAAAGCGAGCCAAGAATGTGTCTCAGAACATTTCCCTCTGAATGCGGTCATTAACTGGAGTCCAGTCACCGGGCAGAGGGCTCGCAGTCACAGAGGTCTGAGCTCACAGTGCAGCCAGTCACGGGGTGAAGTCTGACCTTCAGAATAATTGCAGGCCTGGGACAGAGCTTGGCAGTGAGACAGCATTGCAAGGCGGGACACTGTAACTCCCATTACACTCCCTTCTTTGCTTGTTTTATACTAGGAGAAAAAAACCACAGAAAACAAAAACACAAGAAACAATAAAGTGGGTTATTTCAAATGACAAAACTAGAATGAAACCCAGAAAAACCATGACAATGGGCTGAATTTAACACTTCATATAAATATCTGAGGCTAGGCGACTGGGCCCCAAATTTCAACACACAAAGATAGGACTAGGGAATGAGAAAGCTCAACAAAAGTAGGTGTGAAAAATTCTTCAAAGTTTAATTAATTAATTAGCTAATCAGTGTGAAGTGGCTGCTAAAGAAGCTGAAACAAACAAGTGACTCGGGTTGCACTAACAGAAGCACAGCATCAAATAAATGGCAAGCACAGCAAGCAGAGCCAAAGGTGCGTTAGTCTATCAGCAGCTCCTGGCAGGGAGGGGAGATGGGGGGATGGCCTATTCACGCCTCCAGACCAATCAGCTGTAATTTCGCTTTTACCTCGAAGCTGCTAGATACCTCCTCAAGTTGCTTTTTACCAAGATCAGTCACTTTTTTTTTTTTTTTTATTGTTAAATCAAAAGCACACTTCACTGTATCTGACCTTTCTGTAATTTCTGACACCTTTCTTGACACTTTCTCTTTTCTGGGTTTTTGTGATACTCCTCTTTCCTGTTCAACATTCTCTCTCCCCCTTCCCTTCACTCTATCTGCTCATCCTTTGAATGCTGGCATTCCCTGAAAGTCCTGTTCTTCCTCCTCTTTTTTCACTTAAAATTTTATTTATTTATTTATTTTTGGTTGCACTGGGTCTTTGTTGCTGTGCACCGGCTTTCTCTAGTTGCAGAGAGTGCGAGTGACCCTCTAGTTGCAGAGCACAGGCTCTAGGTGCACAGGCTTCAGTGGTGGCAGCACACAGGCTCAGTAGTTGCGGCACGTGGGCTCAGCAGTTGCAGCTTTGCGCTTTAGAGCACAAGCTCAGTAGTTGTGGCACATGGGTTTAGATGTTCAACAGCATGTGGAATCTTCCCAGACCAGGGACTCAACCCAGGTTCCCTGCACTGGCAAGCAGATGCTCATCCACTGTATCACCAGGGAAGTCCTCTTTTCACTTCTATCCATCAGGGTACCACACTCCTGATGACTCTCAATTCTCCAACTCCAGCTCAGACCTCTTTCCAGAGATTCAGACTCGGAGGGTCAGCTCTTCACCGTGACTGACCCATCGTCCCATGAAACCCAATATAACCAACACCACTTCTCCACCCATGAAAACTTTTCTTGTCATCACTTTTTAAAAAAAATTATTTTCTTTATTAGGCTATACCAGTATAATAGTTGCAGGACACAGGATCTTCAATCTTTGCTGTGACACGTGGAATCTCAAGTTGTGGCATGCGAACTCTTAGTTGCGGCACGCACTGGGGGAGTGTACTTTCTTAGTGAAGGATGCCATCATCTCTCCAGTTGCCCAAGTCAGAAACCTGCGTGTCTTTCTTGTCTCCTCCCTCTCCAGAGTCAGTCACTAAGTCCTGCCTCTTCTATTTCCTTACTGCATCTCAGCTCCATCCATCTGCTTTTCTCCATCCCCATTTCCGCGAACTTGGGTTCACCTGGATAACTGTCAAAGCTCATTTCCTATCTTAACCCCACCAAACAGATACATCTTTTAACCACGTATTTATTCTTACCACTCTTCTGCTGACAACACTTTGATAGCTTCCTATTACCCACAGGATACTTGAAACTCACTAGCAATGTCCTATGGATAATAAGATTCCAGTGAAAACTGCAGGTTCATTCAGAACAGCAGAAGCCTGGAAAAGTACAGGACAGTAGTTCTACACGCTCAGAGAGCTAAGCAGCATCCACAAAACAGAGGGCCCTTCACCTTTCAGGAAGAACCAGTAAAGAAGCCTGAAAAGGAGTGGTCAGTGAGTAGCCAGGGAAGCCACTGAACAGTTTTAAGGAGGATGACGGTATGAACCATGTCATCACTGAGAGATAACATGGACTGAGAGCTGACTGCTAGATTTAGTATTTTAATTGCCTGTTTACTTGTCTGTCATTTAAATATACTCAAATCCCTTGCGTCTCTAAAAGCAATCCTTCTTCCATCCAACATCAGCACGTTACCTCTTAAAAGTTACTGCCCACTCTCTTCCCTTTTTTTAAATTTTCTTGGCCACACTGCATGGCATATGGGATCTTGGTGCCTTGACCAGGGATCAAACCTGCCCTTGCGTTGGAAACACAGAATCTTAACCACTGGACCGTCAGGGAAGTCCCTCTCTTCCCTTTTATGCAAAAGTTGTTCAATCGTGTCTGACTCTTTGTGACTCCATGGACTACAGAGTCCATGGAATTCTCCAGGCCAGAATACTGGAGTTGGTAGCCTTTCCCTTCTCCAGGGGATCTTTCCAACCCAGGGATCGAACCCAGGTCTCCCACATTGTGGGCGGATTCTTTAACAGCTGAGCACACAAGGGAAGCCCAAGAATACTGGAGTGGGTAGTCTATCCCTTCTCCAGCAGATCTTCCCAACCCAGGAATCGAACCGGGGTTTCCTACATTGCAGGTGGATTCTTTACCAACTGAGCTATCAAGGAAGCCAGGGCTCAAGGTTGGGGGGATTTTTTTCCCAAAATCTTTTTTTTTTTAAATAATTTATGGATGTTTATTCATTAATTTAGCAAACAGTTGTTGAACATTTACTAACAATGTCTCAAGCAAGATGCAGAGTACTTGAGGGCACAGCTTTTAGAGTGCAACAGACGGGAATTTGAGCTCCAGCTCTGTCACTCGAGTCAAAGTTTTTAGACAGACGCTTGGTTGGTGACTGAAGTTAGCTTAAGTCTTAGTCTTCTCAGCTACTAAGCAGGTTTACTAACAGCCCCCCCACCCCTACCTCACAGGGTACTTGTGAGGACTGACTGAGATACTGCATTTAAAGCACTTGGCCTGGTGCCTGGTATGCAGTAGGCTTAATCCCTCAACTGGATTATGTCATCAATCAATCACGCAACCACAATAACCTTCAATACCAAACGCTCCAGCCATCTGTTTCTTCTTGCTCTTCATCTGTTAAATTTGTTCTTTTCAAGCACAGCTATTTTTCCTACTCATTTCTTCAGTCTCTCACTTCCCCCCTCACCCCTACCACTCCCATCCCCAAAGCAGCAGAGAAATACCTCTGCCAGTAAATCATTTCTTAAACCTCTGAACTTCTTAAAGTCTTCTGTAACTTTCTTACATGACAAGGGTCAATTTCTTTGTTGTCTTTCTCATGAATAGGTAGTTATGCTCAAAATAATTGGGACAGAAGGGCCATTGGAAAGCATCTTATGGGGCAAAAGATGGCAACCTAACAAACCAAGGGGACCTACTAACATTAAAACTGCAAAAAGTTAGTTTTAAATTTTATGGGACCTCAACCAAAGCCAAAGGAAAAGCCAGAATGTACATCCCAGACTTGGGACTTACCTCAATGTATGCTGGCTCTGTGCCAGCAGGTGAGATGAGGGGCTGCCAGTCCTTAGGTGGCTTTGAAAGGTACTTGGAATCTGTTACAACCCATTTGAGCCGGGGCCAACCTAAACCAAACCCAAAATAAAAATTGAATTGCCTAAGCCATCAGAAAAGGGATTCACAATGAATTGGTCATTTTAAATATCAAGAGATCAAATCAAGATCATTTATAACCAAGAAAATACCTCATTTAGTGTTTAGTGATAAATCATCAGACATTTATACCTTCTTTCAAAAGCACAATCGTTCCACATGTTAACACCAGGCCTTGACATTACCTCAACAACTGGGAGGTCCATTTGGCAGTGGAAGTCCACTGAGGTTAGTGGTCTATCCTCTGTCTCTACATGTAGCATTTAGTTTTAGTGAACAGAGTGGTAGCTTTTCCAACCATCAGCATAAAGGTTAAGAGTGTGGGCTGTGGAATCAGACAGATTTGGGTTCAAATCGCTGCTCTGCCATATATTAGCTGTGACTTTGGGCAAGTTACTTAACCTCTCTGTGTCTCAGTTTCCTCACCTGTAAAATGGGGATAATAATGGTACCTACTTCATAAGACTGTGAGAATTAAATAAGAAAATATGTTAAATACTTAGCTACTATTAAATTAAAACACTAATTAAAGCACTCAGCATTAGTTTTTAACTGATAATTCAGGTGCAAATATTACCAACCTTTAAATTGTACGATTTCTCCATTCTGAGTTTTTGGCAATCCCTTTAGACAAACCTCACTGGTAAGAGCTAAGGCAATACCGCAGCTTCCTAGCAAGAAGCCAATCTGCTGCCCCCCAGCATCCTGTGGAGAAAAGATAATGAACATGGTAGGTAGGGGAGTGAACGTGAGTACACCCAAGCCCAAAATCTGACACTTAGTAATGCTCTGGCACTTGTGCAATACATTCATGAAATCCCCCTGATTATCTGGCAACTGTCAAAATCCAGTGACAATATGTTCCTCCAAATAACTGCTACAGCACAATGATTTCCTGAGTGCAAACCATGTTTTATTAATCTGACACTGCTAACGATGAATTCCACCAGCCAAATGTGGCCATTTTACTCTAAGGTCAGCAATGCTCCTCTTCTAAATTAATCTCAGGAAATGAAATAAAAGTGAACATGGTTAAGTTGTCCTGACCTAGCCATAACCCCAAATCCAAAAGGAAAGCAATTCAGGTCAGAACAAAATAAATAATGTAAATGGACACCAAATGTCCAAATTTACAATGAAAGTAAATGGACAATTATACCCAAGTTCATATACTTCTTACTATTCTATTTTAAAGGAGGTAGATTTAAGCCTTACAACAGCAGCAGAGAAACAAAACCAAAAATACAGCCTAAAGCATTTCTATTAAAATGTCATCTTAAAAGTATCATTATGAAACCACATAAACACTGCCAACTTAATAATTTAAGAACAACCCTATGATTTCCTGACCAATCTAAAGATACTTCCTTCTATCAACCAGAGTTTCAGGGATGCTACTCATTTTGTTTTTTATTCCTTTCAGAAAAAAAAATTTTTTTCTTGTAAATCTACAGTTTCCACCATATTTGTCTTCACCAGCAACTCTCAATAATAAACTGCATGAGAAAATTAGAGTCAAACAGCTCATGGAGAAATCACTTGGTTAAACTTTGACATTTGCTACATACGCTTCATTTTAGTAGGGCTGCTGTGTTGCCAAGTAAATTCTATATCCCAGAGTAGTAACACAACATCACTGCATCACACTTGGACTTAATAGAAATCTTGGATGTTAAGGAAAATGCTCTTATGGAAAGATTCCACCTACTATAAATGTGGATTATTTACAGTCTCTGAAGCAAGAGTGGGACTTTCTATAAAAGCTAATTTTTGAAAAGTCAAGTATGTCCCCATAATTTGTAAGTGGTATATATATAAAATATATAAAAATTCTTAGTTGAAAATAGGTTATTTTCATGAAACTTGAAAATATTCATAAATAAATTTTCTACAACTTCCCTGTTTTTAGAAAGTGAAGTTAAGTACTTAGGAAAATGGTCAGACTGTTTTAAGTGTTCTGTGGTGTGTGCTTAGACGCTCAGTCATGTCTGACTCTTTGGGACCCCATGGACTGTAGCCCACCAGTCCATGGGATTCTCCAGGCAAGAATACTGGGGTAGGTTGCCATGCCCTCCTCCACGGAATCTTCCCAACCCAGAGGCTGAACCCAGGTCTCCTGCATTGCAGGCAGATTCTTGACTGTTTGAGCAACCAGGGAAGCCCCTTTAAGTGTTGTAACTGAGTCAATTGATCCAAGAACTTCGATGCCAGCCGGGTTACATCAGGCTACATTCCTCTTAAATTAAGCAGTGTTACCTTTCTGGTAAGAGGTACCTCTATCGGCACTGGAATCACTTCTGCCAGGAGACACCCGTAAAAAGCCACCATAAACATGACTGGATCATTGTTGGGGTAAACCAGGGCTACCTAAAAGGCATAATGACATTCAATAACAGAGGAATAAAAGCAGACTAATGCTTTCGATGTCTCTCAGTAGTACACTTATATATGACATTTATCATGAAGACAATAAGTCAAACTATTTAATAGCCTAAAGAAAATTAAGTTATTGAGAAGGATGCACAAATCTAAAAGGATCTCTGTCATTCTCACGATTATACAAGGCACAATTTAGAGACTATAATGTAATTTATCATCATCACCATAAGAAAATTTTCACTTAATTCTATTGGGGATTTAGCAATAAACAACTCACCTTAAGTAGTAAGTTAATTACTTACAAAACCTAAGGTAATTTACTTTAGTGCAGGGCTAAAGCAATAAAATAAATGTGATGAATCTCTCCAGAGAGATGAGCATATTAAAGAATAAATCTTATTTCTCTCAGAGATGAACCTACAAGAATGAAACCTTAAGGCAAACCTAAGGTTTCTTTTTTTTTTTTGGCCATTCAGTAGTGTCTGACTCTTGGAGACCATATGGACTGCAGCCTGCCAGGCTCCTCTGTCCATGGAATTCTTCAGGCAATGACACTGGAGTGGGTAGCCATTCCCTTCTCCATGAGATCTTCCCGACCCAGGAATCAAACCTGGGTCTCTCGTATTGCAGGCAGATTCTTTACCATCTGAGCCACCAGGAAATTCCCAAATACTTTTTAACAAATTCACTGCATTAAATCCTTACTAATTTAACCAACAATGCAAGTGTTCTAGCAAGAAGGCATTTGGGAGTTTAAGCATCACGGTAGAAACCTTTATGAATATAAAGTTAATTCACTCAAAAAAGGTAAACAGTGAAACCCCCATGATATGTTCAGACCTGTGAGCTCACCTGTAAAGCATCACAGGGACAAATGATTCTCCCTAATTTCCCCAAGAGATGCAAAAAGACAGAAGTCATGATCACTGCAGAGCTTGTTACTTGGTTTGGATACTCACAGATTAACATCTGAAACTTAATTATAACATTGGACCCCTGTCTTCCCTTCTCTCACTTTCAAATTCTTTCAACTTACTCCCAAGATAAGTTTAATTGTGAACCTTCCAGAGTTCTAAAAAAAATACTACCTCCAAAACACATTTTAACAACCTATTTCCTTTCTGCACACAAGCGTCCATGTCATTAGGAAGACACACACAAAAAAAAGGAAGACACAAAACTACCTTCTTAGGGTTCAGTGAAGATTATGAAATGCTCCCATGTCACACGTATAAGTAAAAGTCTACTTTGGCTGCCCTTTGCCATGACACAGACTTTTTAAAAGGCTAGTTTAGGAGATTCTGTAATCATGAGTCTACTAAGAAGAATTCTGTTGTGTATGCATTGGGTGTTTTATTCTACAATTCCAAATGAAAAGTAATGCTTGATGATTAGAAATACTTTTATTTAGAAAGTGAAAAAAACCTCTAAATATTAAATAAAATTTAATGTCACCTTCATTAAGGAAAAAATGATGTAAATTTGCTCCTCCTTAGAAGTAACATAACTCTCATTCCCTGTCTACATAAAACTCCAGAAAACTTGTTTTTAAAGTTTTATGGGGCATTTTTCAAAGAAAAATATCAAAGAGTAACCTTGATTGCTACTGTTGTTGTCCAAATATTGAAATATTTATTTACAGAAAGAGTTAGGTTTCTCTTTATTTTCACTAGTACCTTAAAACAGTATACTGATTAGGAGCTACAGAGAAAGAGACATGTGACTATTTTTCAAACTATAAATCCAAAAATTATAAATGGGGTTAGAACCAAATGATTTCAATTTCTAAGAATAACAGTTACATAAATTGTGCTGTTGTACATTTAAAAAAGTCCAGAATGTGCATGCTAGAAAACAATAAAACATCACCTCCCTAAAAAAAAAAAAAAAAAAATTACCCTATCTCCAGGTTTTAATACAGGCTCATTTTTGGTCCCCAGTTTATTAAGGAGTGTATAGGCCAACTTTAAACTTCTGCTCCACAACTTTCCTGGAAAAAGAAAAGAAAATAATCATGTAGAAAAACACAGGTCTACTTTAATAAGAAGGCACTCAGTTCACTAGCACAATGAATAAGATATCCATCACCGGCAAATGATACATTAGACAAGCATCACCCTCCACACACAGAGAGGCCTTCCCCACAAAAACTGCTTCACATTCACTCTAATTTAGGAAAGCCAGTCTTGTCTGCAAGCAAAAAGGAAACCACCAGAAGCTCACTCTAGACAATATTTCATATTCTTCTCTGATGTAATCTATCTGTAGAATAATTTGATGCAAGCTGATCACACTTAAAAGGAAGGAAACAATTTTTTATCATAAGACTGAAAATCAGAAGACCACTTCTTTCTAAGCCTTTTCTGAAGAACCACTTACATATATGGTATTGAATACTTGAAGTAACTGCAAACAGAAGTATGACTCAAATGACTGAGTATTCCATACCACTATATTTCAGTGAAGACAGACAATAAAATGGAAATTATGTGAAACATGCAGATATATTCACAGATGTTAAATAAACATGTAAAAATTTCACTGCTTTCTTGAAGGGTATATGGATGAGATTAATGTACAGCTCCTGAGATGAATGCTAAGAACAACTTTAGGGAGGAAAGTCTATTCTTCTCCTTTTCTTGCTCCTTTTCCCAACCACCTTAGAAATTCTTACTTTAGATTATGAAGAAATTGAAAGAGAAATCATTTTACTTTGCACAGGTATGTTGGTTTTATACACAACTCATTCAGAGGGGCACCAAAGGTGAAAACTCATGTCAATCTGTACAATTCTTTAAATAAAACCATTTTTCTTCTCTAAAATAGTCTATATGGAGGTCTGTGGACAACGTACACCACTTTAGAAGGGAAAAAGGAATCTGAAGAAACTAGAACAAAATTGCACAACCCAGGTTGAATCCATTCTTGTTAATTAAAAGAAAACATAACAAAAATATTTTAAAAATTTATAAAACAAAACTAAATGGAAAAGTACCGATACTTTGATCATTATAGAAGCCTGTGCCTATCATGTGCAAGTGGCAGGATGAAGTAAATGACAAAGATGTGAAAAGTAATCAACTTCAATTTTTAGATAAAACTGATTTTTACCATACACCATTAATCCTGCCCAAATGTCTTCCTAAAATCCTCTCCTGGTATTTAAACATCAGTGGATCTATAAAGTCTCTTTCTTCTTTTAAGTAACAGCTGCTTACAATAGTCACTTTAGCAAAAGAAAATATTTGGCAATAGCTATACTTAGGAGCTTAGGATCCCACTGAAATAGTTTAAAAGATCTACTGAAGTACAGTGACCAGTAACCATTAGACAGCAAGACTAAAACAACAAACAAACATTACCCATGATAATCTGAAGAGCTATTAGGAGAAAAGGAAGCTGGATTCATGTAAACTCACCATAAGTAAGAGTGTAAACTGGCTTCCCCGTTACATCCAGTGCGGTCAGACAGGGGCATTTTGCCTGAGTAGTGCCCCAGCGCTGCAGGGCAGACTCCAGAGCAGGGGGCCAGTTACAGATGACTCCTAGTGGTTCTCCCTTCACAGGGGTCATCTGCCGTCCCTCAGGCTTGGGTTGGTTAGGGTCTGGCTGAGGTACTGTACCAAAAAAACACCCCAACAGGTTATATGAACATAAGATCTGAAGTAAGTACAAATACCAGCTAACCTAAGTGAGGTCTCTAATCTTAAAATATTTCCCTTTCCCTTTTTCTGGCTTAAACTCACTCTGAGAAAAGAAAGGACATTGTCAGAAATAGTAATCCACAAACTGGACCTTAATTCATTTTCCCACACAACTGTAAAACCATATTTAATACATTTTATGCAACAAATCCTGACTCTGACAAAGCAAATCCCCAAACATACAAAAAAGCACAAAGCATAAATTTGCATTTAGTACTTTTACAATTCTTAGTAAATTTTTTTTTGTTTTTTTGGGTTGTTTTATTTTTAGTAAACTTGTTTTAAAATCTTTAGTTTGTGTCTAATGTTAGAGAGCCAGGTTCTCCCTCACCAGGTTATGTTTAATGAAAAACCATGAAACTATGAGTCAGGAAACCCAAGCTTACATTCACTTTTTACTAGTGTGACCTTGGGCAAAAGGAGTTACCTCAGCCTCCTTTTTCCTTATCTGTAAAATGCAAATATAGTAACAGGTATACAATAGGGACCTACTGGAATCAGGAAGACAAGGGGCATGAATGACAAGGTTCCTTCCATGTCTCTAGACCTCTGCGCACATCTCCTATGGCCAACCCTTTGCCTCTTAGTGAATGTGCACTCATCCTTCTTAGTATATACCTTCCCTGGGAAGCCGCCCAGCTTAGTTCTTCTACGCTTCACGTGAGTGCACTCTTATTAAAGCACTGAGGATACTTAAGAGCTTCTATTACTCTAGAGGGATTTCTCCCTCTTAGACTGAGAGTTCCTGGAGAGAAGACATGGTTCTCATTCTTCTGATTGTCTTTAGTGCCTAACATATAATGGTTGCTTAATCGATGTTAACTAAATTCAATGGAACTTGGGGGAGAAAAAAGAAAAGCACCAGGCAATTCCCTGGTGGTCCAGTGGTTAGGACTCAGTGCTTGCACACTGCCGGCACCCCAGATTCTATCCCTGGTGGGAGAAATAAGATCCCATGTAGTGGGGCCCAAAAAAAAATTATTTAAAGCAGTAGATTTATAATAGGGTAAATTCCAGAAACTAGAGGTGAATAATATTTCATAGTTTTTCACAGAGACAAAACTAAAGTCCTCTTAATCTTTTACAATAAACAAGTATTGCTTGAATATTCTCATAGCAGGAAGGATAATTTACATATGGAACAAAAAGTCAAGTGTTCACTGAATGTCAACTCTGTACGTAAGATGTGGTAAGCATTGAAAAGATAAATGCTGCACGTATCATTCTTTGAACAAGCATTTATTGCTTCTAATAATGTCAAGTACAAGCAGTACAGAGCCACGCCCTCTAGGAGCATCCAGCATGCAGTAGGGAAGCACACATGTCCAGTGCATGACAGAGAAATGAAGAGAAAGGGCAGAAGAGGACCACGCCTCCCAGCTTAGAGGATGAGGGCGCCCGCCTGCAGGAGGTAACGCCTGGGCTGAGTCTTAAAGGAAGAGTAGGAATTAGCCAGGTGAACAGATGAGAGAAGGAGCACAGAAGAGAGAATGGATGGAATGAGCAGCAAGTATTAGAAGGGCAAACGAAATATGAAATGAGAGGCATGTTAAAGCTCAATTTAATGACAGATTCGGGAAAACTTAAAACGCCTTCACTCATTTTTCTACTGATATAAAATTAACAGTTTCACTTTCCAACTCACCACCCTAGGTAAATAACGTTTGCATATGCCCAGACCCTAAACCACCTAACTATAAAAATAAACACAGGTGATTCTAAATAAATAGTTTTGTTTTTACAGACAAGCTGTGTATTAAGCATACTTCTGGTCATAAAAGTCTATACATTATTGCCATCCATTAGGCCTCACTGCAGACCCTGGGGCATACTCTTCCAGACTTCCAAAGACATACAAGTATTTTTCTCCTCCAAAGATAATTGTCATTCAAATGAAAAATCATTGCCTATTTAACATTAGTGGGAAGCTGTTAGCTCTATTCGGCCAATAAATGTTGCTCAAGTATGATTCCTGTTAAGACTTTGACTTTAATTTGCCATTCAAAAGACAGTACTAAAAAGACTGAAAGGGTGATTACTGGCATAGACACTTGAAAATTCAGTTCATCAAGAAAGATGACCATAGTTCAGTGAGTTTAGTGACTCCAAAAGAAACAGAAATTCATCTTAAGCTCATACATCACGTTGCTTGGTGCTTCCTGCTGCACCAAATGGGCTAAGACTGGGTTGAGTCTACTAACACGCTTCAGTTCAGTTCAGTCACTCAGTCGTGTCTGACTCTCTGCGACCCCATGAATCGCAGCACGCCAGGCCTCACTGTTCATCACCATCTCTCGGAGTTCACTCAGACTCACGTCCATCCAGTCCATGATGCCATCCAGCCATCTCATCCTCGGTCGTCCCCTTCTCCTCCTGCCCCCACTCACTCCCAGCATCAGAGTCTTTTCCAATGAGTCAACTCTTCGCATGAGGTGGCCAAAGTACTGGAGTTTCAGCTTTAGCATCATTCCTTCCAAAGAAATCCCAGGGCTGATCTCCTTCAGAATGGACTGGTTGGATCTC